>JAOXYJ010109224.1:0-11264 GCA_028566555.1 Lithophaga nigra
GCTTTGTCGAATCTATTTGATCTGTCGTTTTTTTTTTGTTTTTTTTTTTGTTTTTTGTTGTTTTTTTTTCTTCTTCTTCTTCTTCAAAAATAGCTTTCCTTTAATGATTAGAACTACTTGTATTTATTACATAACTAACACTTTGATAAAATTCCCTGTAATCAGTATGTTTTATACGTATCTGATTTTATGCTTGGCTGATATTTACCCTTATTTCCAGCAATATTTTTGCTACATATAGTACAATTAATCAGTGGAATAACAAATAATATCACATTTAAGAGACAGAATATAAGTTATTAGAAATATATTAATTATGAACAGATGGTATATCTACGCAAAGCACTGAGTGCATTTAGAGAGAAATAAACTTAACTCTTACTAGGCCATACCTTTCACATGTATTTTACAAATGACATGGTATAATATTGCCCGAACAAACCTTTAGAAGTCATATAGTGAAATTTAATCATCAGAAATATGATTAGTGGATAATTCATTGGGTAATCGTTGTAAATGAAACTGTCTACTAAAGAAGTATTATAAACAACAATATGACTTAGTAATGAAACGTAGATATTTTCCAGTATAGGGTATTTATATATTCAGTGTTTGAGGGTAGAATCAAGCAGCTGCATATGTCATAGGAGGGTATATAGATTCTCCTTTTGCTACCCGTGGCTAACGGTATCTATTCACTCGAGATAGATAAATTATATAATTTTAACCACGGGCCTTGGCGAGCTCGTTAAAATTTTTAACTTTACTATCGAGAGTGGAGAAATATTGTAATTCACGGGTAATAGGAAGAGAATTAATTTTTCCTTTGATTTAAATACATGATTCGTCAGTACAACTCCTGTATGCATCCTCAATAACGGTTCCGTCACCAATGACGTTACCACTGACATGACCTCATACAACATGTAGTTATCTCTTTCGCCAATGAGAGGCCTAAAGCAGTGATGAAACGGACGGTTAATTGCACGCAAAAATTTTAACCACCAGTGGTTAAACAAAAGGTCGATTGAGATTAATTTAATGTATCTAATCATGGACGAATTATACTCTACACATTCTAGTTTGTATTACTTGATGCATAGATTTGTTTAAAAAGCGATTTCACGAAATTCTAAACTCTTGGGTATTGCAATCCCGCTAACAGATACGATTACAGTAATGTTTAGCATTTTAGTCAATTACCATTAATAAAGAAAAAATTCGAACACCTTTAAAAATTTCACTTATGAACATATGGATAATTCTATATACTTACTAGATTATATATGTACTATGCTATACATATGTGGATATCAAATACCCACTGTTTTTAATACTGATTAATATGATAATTAAACATCTAAATTTTCATATTTCTATCAGAAATGTGTAAGACCTCTAAATTACCAATCAAAATCAATGTATTTCAAGTCACTGACACACGCAGTCTTGTAAGCGATAGTGAAAACTCTTTGTAAATGTCTTAGAAATACTTCACTGGACAGTGGTTTGTCGTTGCATGAAGCTTTAAATTCGAAAACTGCGCTGTAATCTAACCTACAACAGAAAATTATCGTTCATTTTAAACTGTACTAATACAACTTTGACTTTCTGTACAGTATAAAACTAAGCAACACATTTTGGTTATTTCATTATTTCGAAAACAAAAGCATAACATTTTAGATATCAAACATAAACAGGAGTCTGGGGAGTGGATAGAGTCACTAACTCATAACCACAAGCTTCACAGTGCTAAAGCTAGTTCAAGTACTGCTTTTTTGCGTCATGTGTTAATGTGTTAAGGTGTCCAGACACCTACCAAAGGTAAGGGCTAGATAGCTGTGGTACTTTCCTCCTCAGATATTTCCGGTAGTCTTATAGCTAAAATTACTGAAAGCGACGATAAACCCGAACATACCACTCCGACCTTAATCATAAATAACATAAATTGTTGTATTAATCCACTTTTCAAATGTTAGATTGTAGACAATAAAAGAAACTATGTAGTCCGTGGGCTAGCATAACCCCCTTGCACCCCTTCCATATAAACATATTTTTTTTAAGTCCTTTTGAAGAAAAAACATGTTAACATTTGAACATTTTGGGACGAACTTGTGGTTTAATGCTTATTTAAACACCCTGTCAAAGCTTTTTTCAAGAATTTTCGAATTTCGTCATTTTTTTAGCCCACAGATGATACTAAACAGGCCTAAATATACCAGATAAAAGCTAAGAGTATTTTCTTTCCAGTGAATACAAAATATATATTGTTTATGATGCTACCATTTTCTCAGTGGCGAAAATTCTACCCCTTACAATACAAATTTGAAAAAAATGACATTTTTTGCATAAAAGTTTTAATGAATAATAATTTCATGCTACACTGTCATTGTTCTTATACCAAACCTGTTGAATGTATCCCATGTAATAAAACTAGCACCAACAAGGTGCCGTGAAAGCAGTTTTATGGTGAAAAAAACTGGAAAAATAGGATATTTTCAATTTTGCAGATTTTGACTGAGATTTGCCTATATTTTAATTTTACCAATCAACTATAGATACTATCATCAATTTGGTAGTTGATTTTTGTACCTGTTTACTTGAACCATATAAAAAAGCTAAATTTATTATCTTTACAGCTTTAAAATGGTCCAAAAATAACAAAATATTACCCCTACCCTTATAAAAAACACATATCAGCTGACGAAATTTGATTTATCAACATGGTTCTAAAGGGCGAATTTTTTGTTTGTTTTATAGTATTTACCAATTGAATAAAACATTCCATATAGAGGTCTTGTGAAACGATTTACATTGACTTTATGGGGAAAACATGAAAAATGGGTAATTTCTTAATTTCAGATTTTCCCAAAAATATTCACTTTTACTACCAAAGCGCTTCCGCATGCCAATCACTATTTCCATCACTGAGCATAGCTCACAATAAGTAAAGTTTCATCCAGACTGATTCAACATGTTCATTTACGAAAATCCAGTGTGAACTGATGAAGGTATAGCGTTTTCTTGAACATTGTATATTGGTGGCTAATTATGCTAAAGTTTACTAATTCTTGGGTTTATTGATTGTATTTTGCAAAGTTTTAAACTATTTATTATTTACCACTTACAGTTCTCAATATTTTTAAATAAACATAAAATACATGCAGCATGCTGTACAGATTCGGTCCGATTTCAATCGTCGATGTTTATTCGTTATATTTCATAGTTTAATCTTGTATACGTTACCAGTCATAGACGTCGATTTTAATTGGCTGTATCTCTGACCTAAACCCAGCTGTACAAACAATTTTGTCCATCAAACAAGTCACAGCGGATATGAAAGGTGTAAGTTTTTCTTCTTTTATTACCGCTGGTTGAAGCTTTAGCTTGATTATATCTAAAACAGAAAATTTTACTGGCTAGTGTCTTATTAATATACAGAAATCATGTAGCCTACAATGTGTTTTACGTACAAAGCGAAATAGTTTATTTTCGTCGGCAATGAAAAAAAATACTGTTTCCTGTTTTAATAAAATACTGCTCATTGTCGTAAAGGGCTGTATAAGTTTTCGCTGATCAAAAATCTCATTAATTAAATTCTATATAAATAAACATGTTATTTGGTAGGAGGGGTGATATTTCAGCTGAAATTAGGCTGTCGCAAATGTAGCAAAAATTTACACACTGCCTTTACAGCTTATACTGATATGCGGTTAATAAAGTCCAATATGTAAATGTAATTGCACTTGGTGATTTAATGTTATAGAGAGTAAATGAGTTAAAAACGGTGTCATAGCATATCTTTGAGGTAGACTTCTAAGACAGGGTCAAATTGGAATTATTTACTTCATTCTCACAAATCGTTCACCTTTGTCCTGTAAAAATATATTGATTTCGTAATAATCGACCATACATGAACAATCTCGAATGATATGGTTTTCCTAAGCTTTAGAAATACTCAAGTGTAATCGAATCACACTAATCGAAGATGAAAGAATTGTTTTTAGGTGACTGATAAAAGTTACCGAAAGAACAAAAGACTTAGATTCAAGAGTAGGAAAGTATTCAAATAAAGTAAAATGTCCGTGTCTTCTGATATACTCGAAGTTATCCATTGTATTTTTTTTTTGTATTCTTATTGATTAATCTATTTATTTTGGAACACTCTAAACCAAAAACTTAAGAATAAGGCTATATGTACTGTCAAATAAAAGAATATACTTTTACATTTCATTCAAATACTACTGCTTATCTTTGTATTCAAATATTTCACTTGTAAATGCAATCCGAGTCTAAAATACATTAACAGATGAAGTCTCAGATTATTCAACATTCATTCTATTCTTTTTTCTTTGACATTATGGTGTTGTGGAGAAATAGTCATTAATTGTTTAACGGAAAAGGATACACAGGCAATTCTATGTCAAACTCGTTAGAGCTGAAAATCTACTTTAGCTAAAACAAAAAAAAATATCGATTGAGTAGTAGCGAATTATAATATGTCTCATTAAAGTAAAAATATAGTAACGTGCTGATGTTAAACAATTTCATTTTGTTTATAATATATCGAATCTCACTTTGTTAGTAGTTGTTTATCGTATTTCTACAGTCAAGATAGCTAAGCTTGGTGAGAAATTGGAAGATTTTAACTATCAAGACAGTAGAATTAGACAATAAACTGCTGACAAATATGAGATTTTAGTTCTCTAATTCTTTCAATCTTGATAATGCGTTTATATCAACGTTGGAACAGTACGCCACGTTTTTGTGACTTAGCATAAGGGAATTAATTCACATACAAAAACAACGAAGTTTTCCATTTACATTGATTTGAGAAATAAAATCAAACATCGTTGAATATACAAGATGTGGATTATCTCCGATGCCCGAGGGTAAGATTTGACCTGGGAATAGTTCTTTGGCGAGGCTTGAAGAGCAGGGCGTGAATGTTTACAATCGTCCAACTGGCAGTTGAGAACAAAAAAATCACATGTGGTGGGAACTATTTTTCTACCACCGGTCGAGAAATGTGAAAATCTTAAAAGAATTATAGAAAAATGAAATACAGTTAATTAAACTTTTACAAATATATTTATCAAGCCAGATATAATATAAATCTTACGGATCCGATATTGCCTATTCATGTTTAATCTTTATAAAAAGACTTCACAATTACCAGAAGCTGTTCCTGATTCAGTATCATCACTAATCTCATCCAGTTCTCCAGATCGTTTTGTTCTCCATGTACATCTGTATCCTCCGTCAAAATTGCGACAAAAAGATCCACTAGGGCAGGTACTCCAAATACATTCGTCAATGTCATGTTCACATTGACGACCAGCCCATCCTGCTGTACAGTTACATTCGTATCCATTTTGAAGTAATTGACAGGTAGCGTTATTATAGCATGGATTATTTTCACATAGATTGTCTTGAAGGTCACATTTGTCTCCAGTCCATCCATGTTCACAGATGCATGTAAAACTACCATTATTATTAATACATGTTCCATGATGACCACATAGGTTGAACTGACATTCGTCAAGATGGACTTCACACAAAGGACCAATCCAACCTGGTTCGCAGTAACATTTGAAGGTACCATACAAATTGTTGCAAATTCCTTTATTTTGACAAGGTCCTGACAGACACTCATTTATGTCTATTTCACAAAGAACTCCTGTCCAACCATCGTGACATGTGCAGACAAAATCTTCTAGAGTTTTGTTTGTAACAGAACATGTTCCATGACGACATGGATTTGAAGAACAAACATTAGATTCACAGTTTGAACCTTTAAAACCCTGTTGACAAGCACATTTGTAAAAAGGTTTCAATGAATTAAAACTACAGGTTCCATGGCCATGGCACGGATTAGGAGAACAATAATCTCTTGTTTCACATGTCTTTCCTTTGTAACCTGACTTGCAAGTACATCTGTAATTAGGATCGCCGGGAATAGGACTGCAGATTCCATGACCATTACATGGATCAAGGGAACAGTAGTCCCTGAATTGACAATTTGTTCCTGTCCATGTATTATCACAAGAACATATCGTGGAGTTCGTCCCCAGATTTGTACAGGTTCCATGTCCACTGCAGGTTTGATTGCCATGACATCTTGTTTCTATTTCACAATTACGTCCTGAGTAGCCATAGTCGCATGAACATTTGAAATAAGGAGTCTGAAAAACATTTGTGCAATTTCCATGTCCTGCACACGTGTCTGGATGGCAATTATTGGCTTGAGTGCATCTTGATCCCCAGTATCCACTTTGACAAATACAAATAAAATAAGGATTTCGTTTTGAATTTGTGCAAGTTCCATGCATGCAAGGATTGCTCGCACAAGGATTTGCTTGACAGGTTGACCCGTTATATCCAAAGTTGCATGTACATCTATAAAACGGACTATGGCTTGTTTCCTTACAAGTTCCTTGACCATTACAGGGATGAGGAGAACAATAGTCTTTTGTTTGGCAGTTTGTACCTTTAAAACCAGCTTGACATGAACAGGTATAATTCAGACGGTTGTCAGTGAGTGTACATTTTCCATGTTTGTTACAAGGATCAGGACTGCAGTGGTCTCTTATGTTACATGTTGAACCTTTGTATCCTTGTTTACAGGAGCAATTGTGGTACGGAAAATTAGCGGTAAATGAACAATTTCCATTTCCATGACACGGGTCTGGATCGCAGTAATCCTGTACATTACAGGTTAATCCTTTATATCCATGTTTACACAAACATTTGTAATGTGGCGATTGAGTGGTTAAGGAACAGATTCCGTTGCCATGACATGGGTCTGGATTGCAGTAGTCCCTTGTTGCACATGTTAAATCCTTGTAACCTAAAATACATTGACACGTAAAATTTTTATTGATATGAGTATTCGTACAAGTTCCACCATTTTTGCATGGCGACTCCAAGCAAAAGTCTTTCTGATCACAAGTGGTTCCAATCCATCCATTTTCGCAAGTGCAGTTGAACGATTTACTGTTATTTGCACAATGGGCTTGGTTTTTACAAGGATGTGAAGCACAGTGATCAACAGTACTACAAGTTTCTCCTATCCAACCGTTTCTACATAAACAATGTCCATTACGACATGTGCCATGATTACTGCATTCATTATGACAGGATTTTGAATGTGCTGGTGTTGTTGAATGTAAAGAAATTTCACATTTCTGTCCAGTGTATCCATTCGGACATTTGCAGATTATGGTATGATTTTGTTTTGTGTGACATATACCTCTGTTTCTACATGGATGACTGTTGCATGTTTCCAGAATGTCACATCTTTTACCAAACGTACCCAATGGGCATGTGCAATGATAACTTCCCGGTGTATTTGTACAGGTTCCGGAGTTACAAATTGTTGGCAATACCGTACATTCATTCAGATCTTGAGTACATTTTGATCCAACCCAACCTAAAACATGAATGTAACCTTACGATATGAGTTCATTTCTAACATTACACTGAAACCTGAAAAAATTCGACGTGGTAATAAAGGTAATTGGTATATTTTCTTTTTTTTTATTTATTCAATTATTATATTTATTTATTTATTTTATTACTATTATTATTATTCATTAATTCAAAACTTACTTATATACATAATTATTCACGATTCCCAGTTTCGGTACAGTTCATGGAACGAACACAAACTTTGTCAGGTTTTAACTTTTTGTAACCTATTACTGAGACCACTTAAACTTAATAACAACAGAAGAAGCATATAATTAATTAACTGCACCATGTAGTAATGCAGAACATACCATATAAGAAAAAAAGCTTACATACAATTTATTAGTAAGGAAAAATGTATCTACCTAATTTTGCTGGCGCGCCTATTAAACCACCTTTGATCACATAAAAATAAATTGTATCAAACATATCACCCGTTCATGTACCATGAAGAGGTGTTATTTGTAATTATAAACTACTGACTTTCTTATTACTTTTGCCTTCAGTTTTCTCCCAGCATTTTGTTGTCCAGAGTTTGGTTGGTCCTATATTTGTAACATCATTTTTTTCTAGGGAAAAGCTTTGACCACAATTAATTTTATTTGAGAAAGGAACATATACTTTAGCGATATTATTATTGAATATTTTGAATTCCGTCTAGTTCGGTTTATAGAAAACTTGTTACATTTGTTATGCTTATTACTTGAGTGTCACATTGTTATGCAACATATTGCACGTACTACATGTAGATGATTGCAAAATAGCAATAGAACAAGTATTTTAATTAACTCTAACCTACTTTGAAATAATTCTTGACATTTTCGACGTCCGAATACGTTAGGTGCTTCACTTCTCTTTACAAACAAATGAACATTTTCAATGATGAAAAGGCCATTTTTCCGTTGGAGTGATCAGCTTCAGAAAAGAAGGATATTTTCAAAGTTTATTATTTCTGTATTTTTTCAGAATAACGACGGTTTGTTATTTAAATAAAGAAGTCAGGTACGCATTCAAATTTATTGTATAGCCTTGAAGTCGAAATGTATATGGCTCTTACGGATTTTAAAATCATACGTCAATTGTTCGACTATTCAGTGAAAAATAGATACACCCGTTTTTTCTTTATCCTTACACTTACAGCCATAACGAAGATTAGTATAAATCACAAAATGAGATGTAAAACAATAGACAAACATTTACTCTTAAATTGACAAGCAATTTCGATAAATGAATAACATTTAACAGCCGCTTACCAACTATGCATCTCCGTGCAGTGCATTTGTGCCCCGAATACCCTTTTATACAGGAGCTTCTACATCCGTTGCCGTATGCATTGCTCGGGCAGTAAAATTTGAACTGTAACACCATACTGAAGATGTGAAAAATACATAAATTAATGGTATCAAAAATGCTTTACATACGGTGTTGTAACAATATAGAATTTCTGTCTAACGATCAAGACAAAACGAATATGAAAGAGTAATATTCAGTTAATTTTTGACGGACCAAAAAATCGACGTTTTTTCTAGTTGATTCCATATGTAAATACCAATAAACATGAATAAAAACCCTTTACACTACAGTAGAACATGAATGCGAAGGACAGAAAAAATATT
Organism: Lithophaga nigra; assembly: GCA_028566555.1. Classification (NCBI taxonomy): domain Eukaryota; kingdom Metazoa; phylum Mollusca; class Bivalvia; order Mytilida; family Mytilidae; genus Lithophaga; species Lithophaga nigra. The sequence goes on from JAOXYJ010109224.1 coordinate 9,087, forward strand.
GAATCGACAGAATAATTGTCTCCTCCTTTGCTTGCAACATCAGACATAAATCAGTAATTTCCGTAAATTTATCAGTCATAACACTGACATATAAGAACAAAGGTTTCAGAATATATAAACACGTGTCGAAACAATTAATAACACAATAAACAAGTCGTAAATTTTAAGGAAATTTCAACCATATAATTATCGACACAATAGTTTGGTAACCTTATGCGTTTTGCTGACTGTAGAAGTTAATTAAATAAACAGTATATTTATACTGTGGAACGCCAATGCTAAGAACCTTAATTGAATGGAATACCATTCAAACCCAAATACAGACTGAAAATATGCGATGTATTAACATAAACTATTATTATGGCTACGGCATATGTTTGTTATAGATAAACTAAAATAATATACTAAAGTCTATTTTAGGATCTGTATTAATAAATTTTAGGTTGCCATTCATCTGGTTTCATTTCAGAAATATTGTTACAGCATAATCATTCATAACTTCTTTCTTTTTAAATTTCACTGTGTTAATTTCCACAAAATCTAGTTTGAGATTGTTGTCATAATGGTACAGTGGAATGTTCTGAAAAGGGGGTTTATAAGAAACACCTGGCAAAATTGTTCAACCATGTCGATTTTAAATTTAAAGGCGATTCAAGTATACTGAGTATCCGAAACGAGTACAGTCTCAATTATCCAACCTGACACCTCTTTCAGTGGATTTACTTGGAAATTCTTTGTTTCATTACACACGAAGAAAAACATTATTATTCATACTATGTAAAAATAAATACATAAGTATAACCGCTTTGATCTATATACCGAATTTGAAAATTTAGGCCAAACCTACATGAAATTGAAACAGATTTCCTATCAGATATTGATACAGAATTTTGAATATGTACATTAACCAGATCGATGACAATATTGACGTAAATTTGAAAGGGCATCTCAAAGAATCCAGAAAGTATTCAAAATCTACGTTGAAGATTTTACATAAAATTCTTGGAAAAATGATTAAATAGCATAGATTGATCTAAATACAAATAAAAAGACTGTATCAGTAAAAGAAGAAAGCAATTTTCTGTTGAAAATTCTCAAGAATGTTTCAACACAAAACGACTGTCGTCATAACAGAAACCGATTCCACACTGTCTCAGTTACCGGTAGGTCAAGGGAATACCTGAGTCGTCTGGTTGTCTTATTTCCTAGCACATGCCTTTTGCTGCTTCCCTGTGTCTGCACTTAAAAAACTTTATTTATAATTAAAATTAAATTCAGTACTGGATAAAGATATTAACAGCTGCAAGAAGAGGGTTTATCGTCATTTTCAGCAGATTTTCAGCTACAGTAAGTGACCATAATTGTTCGTCAGGTCAAAATGGCGGCGTATTGTTAACGTTATCAACTGCAGTGTTTCAGGATGTGATTAGAAGTAAAATAAAAGTTTCTTACCTTAAAACTTTATCAGGTTGCCTTTCATCCTAATTACCTCTGTAATTCTAGCTAGAATTGTGTCGTACAGTGCTTGGATATATTCCCAAGAGATGTTTTGCCAGAATCGCTGAATTTCCGTAAAAAGTTCATCGCGGGTTTTAATATTAGCAGTAACAGATTCCAAATCACGTTTACATTTGGGTACAGACAAAACCTCTTACCAAGTTAACTTAAAACTGACTGTTCTAAGTTAACTTAGAACAGCTCTAACCTGTCATGGCCTACAAACGTTCTAACCTGCCATATTCCAGAATAGTTCGAATGGTCATAATAAATCTTCAGAAGTCCGTAAGTACAAAAAAATGTAGTTCGGATGTTTGAATGAATTTTTATTTCATTTTTATTTCGCAACTGTAGTTTACAATACTGCTGGTCGTGTCGAAAGATCAATATACAACTCTTTATCTGTGATCAATAGGTAATGAACGTGTTTATTGTCACTGCGATTCAATAAACATGTACATGTATTAACAGGTGTTAGTCAAATGAAAGTGTCGAATTATATACTAGGTAAAGGAAAATTACCTGTAACATAAAATTCATCAAAACAGTTTATATACTTAATTTATAATTTTTTTTTTATTGGTCGTAAACATTAATTGTAGATTATTATTTTTTACCTATTATGTAAAGCTTTATTAGAAATGAATTAATCATCTTTTTTATCAGATATATTCTATTAGT
>JAOXYJ010109333.1:0-11263 GCA_028566555.1 Lithophaga nigra
GAAGGATGAATTAAAAGGTGTTAGGTATTTATTTTTAATTTTAATCTTAATATTGATAATGACTCGTTACAGTTTTACAGTTCATATTTATTAGATAGCTTAAAGCTGGTACAGTTATAGTCAACAATATAGACGTTAATTGAAATTTTAAGATATACCGTGGTTGAATAGATTTCGAACATTATCCATGTTTCATGATTTTGGATTTGTATTTACAAACATTTGTAATCATTTGTTTTAAAATATTATTATTGAGATAAGATGTTTATTTAATACTTAAGTAGTGAAATTTGCTTCTCTATGTTATCATTCCGGAAGTTACCTTTTGTATACACAGACTTAGCGTTAATATGAAAATTGATGCCTGTTCAAATACGTTGTCGTTTCTACAGAAATAAGATAAAATGAAATAAACAAAAACAAAAATAAAAATAAAAATAAAACGTTGAATAAATTTTACTATTGAACAAGAATTTCTTACAAAATTAATTCCGAAATCTGAGCCGGTTCACATTGGAGTTGACGTTAAAGGCATGCTAATTCCAAAATCAAATAGTGATATAGTGAAATATGACCAAATATAAATTTTTGTTACTGTTAGCCAAAATTTTTGATGTAGTGACGTCACAAAAAATGGGAAAAACATTACATACATTGTGAAGGGAGGTTTCATTTATTGGAATGGCAAAGGGAAGTTTAAACTTTCATTTCATCTTGAATGCAGTTACATTTTGTATGTGAAGAATAGAATGAATAAGTTTTTTCTCTAGCAAAACGAACGTTAAATTATTCGTACAAGTGCACATGCCATGGAAATTTTTAAGCTTGACTTTCGTTATCGATTCCCTTTTTTACCATCTATCGCTAATTTTTTTGTGAATATGGAACATATTACCACTAAGTATAAGTAAAATTGTTCAATAATTAAAAAAAATAATAATAAAGTAGAAATATAAAATATTTGTGTCTTCATGTCAATATGACCATAATGGACAGGTGAAATTATTAATTGGAAACTTTTTATCTGATCTCTAACTCCTTATTTTCTTCTTCTAGATTACATGGTAGCATGCTCAGATAGTTCTGAAAACGAAACAAGATCTCTTCGGACTGAAATGGATTTCGTTTACCAAATATTTTCGGCTGTTCTCATATTAATGTATATTTACAAATGTCATTGTCAGTTGAATGTTTCTGCCCAATCAAATGCTTGTAACATGAAAATGACTGAAGTTTCTCTGCCTCCATTGTATAGTTTATCCAATCAGCAGATAATTACTAAAGCATACCAAACAAACATTGAATCAACGAATGGAATCTGCGTACTCGGTGTGGGAACACTTTTTGAAAGATTTAACATGTCAGATTCAGCTGTTGAAGTAGCTTTCTTCAAATTTGTTTGCACACAACACTTCAGACTTACATTCGCTATACCAGATAATTTTCCTACTTTCCTTAACGTGGTTGGATATTTCCAGAGTCATAACTGCTCTTTTGCGATCTTAAATCTTGACAAATTTTTGTCTATTACAACATTCCGCAGTTTAGTCTTGTTTGACTTTTTCGTAGACAGTTTTATTCATAACGATCATGGAATATTTTCACTCGATAAAGTTGTGTCATTTGCAATTGTATCTCCGAAGAATGACACAATGAAAATTATAGATCATTTATTTGGATCACATGATATTTTTCCAAATATTGCAGAGATTGTTATAGCCAATTCCGTGTCCTTTATAAATATTACCACAATTAGGATGAAATTTCCAGATCTTCAAACTTTAGATATGAAACATTCAAAATTTGAAGAATTCCAAGAATTTCCATGGGCAGCTTCTGTGGCACAATTACCAACAAATCTATCACGGTCCGACTACTTACAAGATCACTATAGTAAATCATTCTATCTGGAAATACCGGCAAATATATTCAAACGAGCAGTAATCCTTAAAGGATGCAATATATCGACGTTAGACCAATTTACACTGAATGGAAATTTGCATCATTTAGATTTAAGTAATAATATGATAACACGTTTGGATAGGCAAATTCTGATGAATGTTATTGGACTTCAATCCTTATTACTACAAGGAAACAATATCCACTATATTAACGAAGAGACATTTCAGAAACAACAAAGTATTACACATTTGGGCTTGAATAATAATCAACTATCTAATTTATCTTCAAAATTATTTGAACCTTTGAAGAAGTTGAAATATTTAGATCTGTCAAATAATGTTATTTTTAGATTACCAAGTAGGATTTTCTTCAGCTTAAACAACTTACAAGTACTTCATTTGGAGAATAATTCACTTACTTCTGTCGATTCATTCATTCTACCATATTATAGTGTTAAATTACATCAAATTTATATGAACAACAACCCTCTTGTTATTTTTCCGGAGACAGTATTTTATATAAGAAGTCTTAAACTCGTTGAATTGAAAAATACCAACATAACATTTAACGCTGCAGAGACGATATTGCAAAAAATCGATTATTATTTACTGAAACAAAGTGTTGTTCAATCCGCAAGTGATTCAGACTTTGATCCAACGAAAAGTCCAGCAGAATTAAGGACGGTGGATTTAACTGGAAGTAAAGTATCGGCATTCTGTACTAATTCTTCTTTAGATGAAACACTGAAAATAATCATGATCATTATTCTCAAACATTTCCGTTTCATACTGATAGATAATCCTCTCACTTGTGATTGCAATATAATACCTTTCAACGCTTTAATGAGAAATTATATGAAAGGCGGAACTTGGAAGGGAGATGAATATTTCTATAACGAATGGAAATGTAAATATCCTCGTCAGTTTGCTAGTGATTCCTTACTAAGTGTTCCTGACAACGAAACATATTGTGCGATTTCGGATTGGCTCTGTCCAAAACAATGTGCATGTTACGAGCGATATAATCGTAACATAACAATTGTCGATTGTAATTACCGCGGATTAAACGAATTTCCTGAGCACTTGCCTACTGGAATAATAGATTTGTGGATAAAAAATAACCATATCTCAATGATACCTACGAGGAAATACTTTGAAAATGTGCGTTGGCTTGATGCAGAGGAAAATAAAATTTTAAAGATAAACAAGGACACATTTAATTTCATGCCAAATCTTAGAATTCTGGTTCTCGACAATAATTTGTTGTCTTATCTACCGAAAAACATTGAAGGTCTGCACTTAGACTTGTTTAGTTTGGAAAAAAACCGATTAAAGTGCGACTGTCATACTGTATCGACCAAAGAGTGGTTATTGGCAAATTTAAAAATCATTAAAGATCCGAATAGTATAACTTGCTTTGATGGAAACCAGAAGCCTGTTATTTCTGTTCCAAATAGCGATTTGACCTGTGTGTCAGATAAAATAGAAATCCTTAATTTCACAGTTCTGATACCAATATTAGCTGCCGTCTTCGTTTTAATGATATTTATTTTAATAATTTGTGTGTACAGATTAGAAATCAAAGTTATAATGTACGTCTACTGTGGATTACACCCATTTGACCGAGTTAAACGGTGTAAAGAAGAAACGGTTGACTTTGCCGTTGTGTATGCAAAACATGCAGAAGAGTTTGTAAAATTTCAAATAATAGATCCATTAAGAAGTCGAAATTATAATTTGCTGGATATTCATGAGGATTTTTTAGCCGGTTATTCGTTTCAGGAGAATATTGCTGCCGCGGTTCACACTAGTAAACATGTGCTATTAGTTCTGTCAGAAAACTTGGTACAAAATTCAAAACTATTGAATATAGTGTGGGGAGAATGTCAAAATAAAATCGAAAAATATCGTGCTAATTTTGTTATTATGGCGTGCCATGAAATAAAACGTTTCAAAATTCAAAACAAGGAAATAACACGGTACATAACACGTAATCGCTGTTTTCATACTAGAAGTGCCTTATTTGTGGATAAATTATCATATCTTCTGCCAAACAAGAACTCCGACAGTGAAATAAACTTGGACTCGTTCCATTCGGTGCTGAGTGAATCACGATGTATAGGTGACAACACTCAGAACAGATATGACATTTTTGTAAGTTATCCTACTGATGACAAACTAAATGATATGGCCATTTTATTAAGTAATTTGGAAACTGATGGATATCACATCTGTATCCCTGACAGAGATTTTATTCCAGGATCTCCGATCTCACATAATATAGCCGATGCGATAGACCAATCAACATATACCTTGCTTATGACGTATGATTTTTCCGAAGAATGGCAGCTATTTGTATATAGAACGGCAAATGAGAAGTCATTAAGGTGCAAATTTAATCATTTAATAGTAATATTTCTGGATGATCCGGAAAATATAAAATTTATAGACAAAGATATTGAAAAGTACGTCAGAAGTTACATAACGCTCAAAATTTCTGACCAAACATTTTGGAAACGGTTAAAGTCTGCACTCACAAAACCCGGTAGAATTAAAGATGCGGATGTTAACATTACTGTTGACTGATTGTATGTACATTAATTAGCAACACACGTAAGATACGACGAAAAAAAAATTCTAAGAAGCAACACAGAGCTTAACGCAATTCGACTAGTGACTAATGCCATAAGGTGTATTTTCGTCGCACGCACAAAGTACGAAGAAAGATGAGAGTAACTGTGTTTAAAATACATGTCATATAATACACAGATGAAAGACTAGTAAAGTAATAGTGTTGTAATAGGTGGTCTGTATCTTATTGTCACAACATGACCTACCTTAAAGAGCAATTGTCCCTTGTTGTAAGTTTAAGACAGCCCCAGTGTCTACTTGAGCAGTCCTATACGCCTCATCTGTGTCGCTTTTGTCATTCTCACAAATGCATAGTTATTAACTTAATCTTTTAAATACTGTCAGTATGTTCGACACTATGCGGTAGAACAAAATACAACATACAATCCAAACACCGGGCAATAATACGATAAATGTATGAAATTATAAGCACCGTGAAAACCAACAGAATTTGACAGTAAGTGCAACTGAATAAACGATTTTTGAAAACAAAAATAAAATAAAAAAGAATAGAAAATCAGGGTCTAAACTGGACAATCGTACGGTGTAGATACAAGAAATTCCCCCATGAACTAATAGGTCATAGTTTTAATCTTGAGAGAAATATATATTAATGTAAAATGTCTATAATACAGCCGTTGTTTATAAATCAAGTTTATGGGCAAATATAACGGGAGGATGTCCATAAAAATGTCTTTTCCTTTTGTTTCTATTTGTTTTCTACTGGAAATAAAACTAAATTTCTTTTAAAAAACTGAAAAACGTAAGAGAATCACTCTTTTTTGAGTAATCTGTACGATATATGCACGCTTGAGATCATCTTATTTTGTCATAAGGTATGAGACCTGTCGTCATCTCGAAGAAAAATAACAGTAAGTTATGTATACTTTACCTTCGACCTTATAAATTATAATTTTGTGTCGTTAATATTTACACTCCTTTTGAAATTTTAGAAAGATAGCCAATTAAAAGGATGGATTTTTGTTGCTACGCTTTAAATTCAAACGATTTTCCAGATTGAGATTGGAACAGCAATCTTTTGATATTTTAATTCAAGAAATTATTTTATTGCAGTATAACTTATCATATTGATAAAATGAATGAACATTTTGAATTGAAAAACTTGTACTAGTTATTATAATTAGATTCTTGTTAAGTAATAAAATAAATCAATGCAAAATGGCAAATGTTTGATTATTTGCATGTGCTATCATCAACATATATATACATATTAGCTGGAAGTAATTTATTATTTCTCCCATCATCCAACAACTTCATATCATTAAGCTATAACTACATGTAGTCCAGAGTTTACAGTTAAATTATTCGTCTCAACAAAAGCAAACATGTCATAATATAGTAGATTTTAACAAATATTTTTCAGGATGTACTAAAATTTCACCTTATTTGACACTAATTTTGAGGAAAATAAAGATCATAAATCAGAAACGACAATAAACTTTATCAAGGTTAGTCGACGCCATCTTGGATTTGCCCCTGAGTCGAAGCGTCACAGTACAAGTTTACTGTGACGTCAAAGTTTCCTAGGACGTTCGTTATGACAATTTTGATGTCAAATGACTTTATTTATGACGTTTCGGCCTGGGTGCAAAATCGTCTAACCATAAAAAGGTTTATTGTAATAATGTAATACGACAGCAGTATATAGAATGACAAGATTACTAAAGTTCACGAAAGTCTTCACTCAGATAACTAGACAAGACCATTATCAACACTATCAATCAAACACAAACACGAATGAAGAAACAAACGCGGAATCAACACTAAAAACTAAAGTAAGAACAATATGAACTCGTACAAAAACCTGTATTTACATCAAATTTTCGGTATTTGTGTCCTGATGCACTGTTTTTGCCTACTGGAACGTCGATTGTCTGTTGGGAAACACTTCCAACTAATTCAACATACATATTGTCCATTAGAAATTCGTCATCCCAGCAAAATCATTCTTAGACAAGAAATTCGTGTCTTTTTTGAAGAAACATTGTTGAAGTAAATTTTTGGGGCTCGATTTAATTTATCATGAGAAATCATGGTGTCAAGGGTAGAAAAATCAAAAGATAAAAATTGTTGTTGAATAAAAGTGACCTAGATTTGATATGCGCCAGTGAATCTTCTGAATATTGAAGAATACGTAGCTGATTTACGCCACCTCCTGAGTATGCTTTACATCTGGTACCTTATTAAACTGTATTTAGAATTAAAGTTACAAGTTTGGAAAAAAGGTTCAAGTAATCCAACAACAGAACATTGTAAGTACACTTGTGCACTTTGGTTATCCAAGTTAGATCAATGGCATCACTGACTGAGATTTTAAAAGTGGACAATATTACGGCGGTTTTCAAGGAACTCCTTAATGTAGTTAGTTTATATGCTTGTTTATTGTGTATTGTCTATGCATAATTACAACCTACAGCATACTTCTGAAATAACGTGGACAAAAAATGTGAACATAGTAATGCGTTTGCTACTATGTTCATGTGGAAAATAAAACTACAAAAACACAAAATTACACCCACTTGTCATCTCATATCAAAAACTGTAAGAGTTCTTTAAATCCCTTAAAAAGGTAAAGATCTGAATACACCTGAGATATCTTGAAGTGAAGAATTTTGTGAAAACCTGCACCAATTCAGATGAAACAGAAAACAAATTCCTGCATTTATTTGAAATTGAATATTTACCTTCTAATTCCTTATAACGTGAAAACATAAAACATAGGTGTAATCATCGATTAATATGTTCCCTTTCTGTAGCATTTATTCAGTGAAAGAGCATAAACTTGACCAAAAGAAAAATATTTAGAAAACATTATGCTACTGCAATAACAACAGGTAATTTTTTCTTTGTTTAAGTCATTTCATATACAAAGTATAAGACGAAGTTACTACATGACACTCAACAAAAACTATTTAACAATGACCTTAACGTATATATACATACAGGGTCCTTTCCTTTTAACAAGCATCTCAAGATAAAATTTCGTAAAAAAGCTATTTACAGTTGCGGACCTCTTGCATAAGAAACTGTTTTGGTATAGATCTATTGTCTTATGTACACGTAGATGTATTATTTAACAATATTGGGTAACATTGGATATGTATATATTGAATTTAAGCTTGGGTCGACTTAACATTATGATGTTAGGTTTATCCGAGGGAGCTATTACAACAAGGTTCACACATTTCCAATTAAATCAGGATTGTTTGTGTGTCGACTGGGACACAGTCTAGAGAGTTCTGTGATTGTCTTGTAATTCAAAAGTCTTGGTCTAAAACAGAGTAGGTTTACTGCAGCGTAACGAAAACGTTACAATAGGCATGGCATGTTTCTTTTGCGTCATTATCAACTCCAAACGTAAACAGGTCATCTTGTACATATTTATATTGTTGTAGAATTTGTTGTAAAGAACGTCCGGCTTGTTATTGCTTATTTTCAGTGCTTACTAAAAGATCGACCGCCAGAACTGAATCCTTTGTTTCAAAACCTAATACAATTTGTCATATATTGATTTAGTTCTCAGTGTTTGGCTGCTTCATCGACGCACAGTTAACAGTTCTGTTCACTTGCCATATCATTGCATATGGCATAGGTAGGCTTACACCCACTTATTTGATCTTAGAGTGGGCTATAAATCATAATACTCAGCTTTATGTTATTCAGAATATTAATTGACATCTTGAATTATGTTGAAGATTCAATACATCATTGTATCTTGAAAACATATAACTTCGAATATCGATTTGTCGTTTGCTGTGGTGTGCCGTTTTCTCATTTGGGCGGACCACCATCTGTTGTGCAGTTGTTGACATTTGTAATTCATCTCTGCACTGTTTACAGTGTGGGGTCAATTCATGATTTTAATTAATATTCATTTTGTTTAATGCATTTATGAAAAAATTTAATACAAAATTGCATAACTTTTTTAATTTCAATATAAGTTTCGAAATATTTTGTGGTATGTCACTTTTATTAATCATTATGCTTTATTGAAATATTGTGAAAGGCAATAGCGATCTGGAGTCAGAAATTTGTATTACAATGCCAGTGACAACAATAACTGCTGCTAGTCCGTTAGTAGAATAAGTCTCAAAAAGTGTTAATTTAATTAGAGAAAGTTAATTTTACAGGCCACAGGCTATAATTCATGTAGTTCTTTCACCTAAAAAGAAATAAGAAATACAAAGAAACTATTAAGAATTCATGAACAAAAATAAACACGAATCCTACCCTTTGTGTGATAAGGATGTAGTTTAAACATAAGGACAGTTCCCTTAACTTTTTTCGCTAAATTATAAGAACAATTTAAAGTTTAAAGATTGAATATAACCAGCAACCAAACACAAAAGATTCATTCCTAGTTAAGTGGAATGTTTCCTACAAATAACATCGAGGGATTCGGCGACGAAGTGGAGTGGGACGTCATTGTTAAGATCATAAACAGCTAACCTCTGATCATTGTCTCTTTTTTCCTGGTCGAAAAAGCGCGCCTAAATATACCTCCGATATTTTCAATTTGATTAGTCACAGGAATTGCCAAAAGAGGATAGAAAAACATGTTAGCGGTTAATGTATAGTGTGTAAAATTTTATAGACATGAACGGATTTTCAATAATAATTTTTTATAAAGCAATAACTTTATTAATGATATTTATATTCTGTTTAGATAAAATGTAAGGTTATGTACAAAATATTCTTTATAAGTAGCCTTGTATAGCTACTTAATTATACAAAACAACTAATGAACTAATGATGCGATAACTTGTACATGCGTATCAGTTTATGTCAGCTTTTATTGCGTTATGAATCTTCTACCTTATATTACCATTTATGGTATTTATTTTGTGTTCACTTTATTGCACTGTTGGAATGAATTCACCAGTATTTTGAAATTGAATTTTCAAGGTACTTTGCCTTTTGCGTGAGTCTTTGGGTGACCTTTACTTCGTACTGGTATATCCACAATTTTAACAGGTATAATATAAGTAATTTAGTGCTAAACTAAGACGACGACTTTTATCGTTAAGTGGTAAAATAATAATAACCACAAATATCGATTTATCCTTTCACATGTAAAGTGCAACTGACATCGATATTAATTAGGCAGAAAAGTTAATAATTAGTTTTTATTTTACGCAAGAAAAAAGAGCAATTATAGCGTCCGCTGATTCTATTTAGAAAAAGAAAAAACAGTCAGTAATAAAATATGATAGCTATTTAACCTCGATGACGTTTCTAACCGTCCTGCACACACAGATCATACTCTTCTCTATACTGACTGTGATATTTAGGATCAGCTGGAAGCCATTTTGACGATGGTCGAAGGGAAAATTTCAGTTTCTGCAATAAAGAAAAATATATTTGCGAATGTAAATACTTTTGCATAATTCTTATAATGCATTTCTATTTTCTTGATCGATCGTTCTGTAACTGAAGAAAATTAAACCTTAAGCAAAGTTATCAATCTGATTCAAATAAAGCTGTCACTAACTTGGACGAGCATGTCATTGTGGATTTAGCAGTTCCTATTTATTTACAATTAACGTTTACACCTTGAACTCGTTAAAATTAACATCTACAGAGATAAGGAATTTATGTAACCTACCTGTTTGATATGTTTGTTGACAAAATCTAATCCTGACATCTGTTTCATCAAGTCAATTGATTTATTTATTTGTTAACGATCGAATACACAAGTCCGCCCGCATGTTACTATCTATAATTATATCAACTGAATTACTTTATTTTTCGAATATTTCTCATTTAGTTGGTAGATATAATTGAGCGGTTAAGGTAAATATCTCCAGATACAACACATTATATTATGTAATACATATTTTTAACGTTATAATGTGCATTGAAACGTGACAAGGATATATGAACGTTTATTTGTGAATATTTTCAAAGAGGGCTTAGTAATTTCGCAGTAAAATTTACATTTGAAATAAAAAATCCAATAAAACTCTAGTCCTTTCTTGTCAACTTGCAACAAAGCAACAGGATGTGACCATTCAGAGTGCGAGAAACAACCTCGTACGAACAAAAGGAAACACAGCAGTGGGATTAATGTTAACAGGTTAAAATCGTAGCTAATGAAATGGAGTTATGACAATAATCAAATATGCTGTAATACCAACGACCGGTGTGTATTCGAAGTTTATTGAGAACGGGGAGTTACAGGGGATTGTTGTTTGGGAGTAGTGTTGGACTTCCTACAATGATAAATTAATACCCTCGGTCGGACGGCTTTTCGGCGGTTGTTAGTTGAAGGCATCTCCTCGGTACTGGTATCCTCGAAGAACTCGGCTCTACATTCCTGGTGCGGATAGCCTGTGTTGCACGATATTCGCCTACCGCTACCCCAGTGTGGGGTAGACGGCGTTTCCCCCACTCCAACCATCTGGAAGGTTCCGTGTCCTTGGAGTGTTCCAAGGTATAAGGACTGATGTCATTAAGATATACATGAGAGCGATAAGTCTAATTACCGATGAATGATGTTACATCTCTCTTTCTTTCACAAACAAATGAACGGTTTTAAACATTCCAGTCATTAGATCGAACAGAAAATCAGATGTGAAAAACAGTGTTGAAAATTTGAAAACGTATCGCGCATATTTGATTTAAAGTTCTACTTGGAAATTAAGCGAAAGTAAAACAAAAGATAATAAACTCGTATACTTTGTATAAGAAAGCTTTAAATTCATTGTCAT
>JAOXYJ010109441.1:0-11262 GCA_028566555.1 Lithophaga nigra
AATCCATGTCTGTTGACATAATGAACGACAATGTCCTTTGTTTACTTTTTCTCAGTGGTGATTAAAGTTCATGAAAATACAAAATCTATTTGCAATTGATCACCTTTCTGTATCTTAAACATTCGTGTGACAGTTTATATCATCTTCAATAACTTAAACGTCTATTTTATACACAAAAATCTACATTTTCCCCTTTTACTTGACCGCTCAAATTTTCATGCCGCCATTACCAAGGGCAGGTCAATCCATGTGTGCTCAATGTCCAGTGAATTCACTATGAACGATTTCGGTGGGTACTTCTGAGCTGAGGATTCTATCGGACTTTATTAACATTGATAAGCAGTTTAGTTCTAAAACAGAACAATTTATACGCTAACTGATTACGAATCTTATCTACATTGTAACTGCGCCAAGATTCAAGCGTTTTAAATGAATGAGTACGTGTATCTGTTCATGGGAACATTTTTCATTCCGTTTATACTACACCTACCAACAACCATAAATTTTATGAGTCCAAAAGTCCTTGTGAAACGTTTAATGTTTATTTGTTATCTGTATTCTATCATTCACTTGCTGTATTACTGTCGATGAGAACAGACCTGATATGACATTTACTATTATACGACATCTGGCCAATATCTCACTGTTTCTTTAGAACTTAATTCAGTAGACAAATATCTTCTGTACTAAATAAAATAAGAAGATTTTTAGGAGCTTCCGTTTCTGTGTTGTAGGGTAACATCGAAAAACATACTCCTTCTGTACGTCAACACCAGTTAAAATTTGTAGTTTTATTTTGTATCTAATGAAGTATGTTCGTTTGCTTAAAAATATTCAGTAGGTTCAAGAACACAAAATGTACAATTGTTTACATAGAAGTAAATAGGAGTACAAGTACCGCATAAGAGTTTTACTTGCAGAGCATTCTTCCTAATTGCAAAACATAACTTTTAAAATTTTTTGTTGTTTTTTGAAAAGTTAATTCACTAGCAGGTTCAGGAATGTATCTGTGATAGTGAACTGGTAGCGTACGCCATTTGACAAAAAATCTGATAATATCTTTTGCTTTTTTGATGTTGTATAATGTATTTGTGAGTTTTTCTGGTGCATGAAACTAGAGGCTCATGTGAGCCTGTATCACTCATTTGGTTCTACAAGGACCACCTCAAAGCCATTTCCATAACAAAGATCTTCAGTGCATTTCCCACAGGGTTCAATGCTAAACTATGTTCCACGATGGTAGTCATCTTGGAATTTCAATCTGAACCAAAAACACAGTTAAGGTGAAGGATCCTCAAATTAACATTATTTTTGACATTATTAGCCTTAACTTTCTTAGTCATTTCAAGAAGACTTTCAAGTGTATTTCCCATAGGTTCCAAAATTATACTATGTTTCAAGATGGAAGTCATCTTGGAATTTGGTTCAACTTATTTCTGATTAAGCATTTACGGACATGTTTCGATTCAACTGTCATTGTCATTTGAAAGAAGATCTTCAAAGGTATTTCCTATAGGGCACAGTGGAAGCCATCTTGAAATTCCGACCGGCATCAAAAACATTATGGTAAAGGACCTGCCAATGAATATTTATAGATATGCTTCCCTTCATCTGTTGTAATGGTTTTGCAGAAGAAGATCGTCAGGTGTACTTTTCATATGGTTCAATGTTAAGCCTTGTTCAATAGTGGCGACCATCTTGGAATTCCAGTCAGCATCAAAAACACAAATTTGGTAAGAGACGATGGACATTTATGGACATGTTTAGCTTCAATTGTCATAGTCGTTTCTAGGAAGAACATCTACAAGATCTACAAGTGTATTTCCTATATGGTCCAATGTTCTACAGTGGCGCTCATCTTGAAATTCTGATGGACATAAAACTGGACTTGGTAGTGGACCTGCCAAAGAACATTTGTGGACACGCTTAGCTTAAAAAGTCTTTGTCGTTCCCAAAGAGAAGATCTTCAATATTAATTCAAAGCTAAATCATGTTCTCTAGTGGCAACCATCTTGGAATTACAATCAACATCAAAAGCAAGTTTTGGTCAATGAAAATTTATTGACAAGTTTAGCTTCAACTGTCGTAGTCAATTCATAGAGGAAGATCTGCAAGTGTATTTACCGTAGGGTCCAGTATTAAACTATCTTCAATGGTGGCAGTCATCATGGTTTTCCAATCAGCATCAAGAATAAGGTTTTAGTAGAAAACCTTCCAGTGAATATTTATGGACATGCTTAGCATTCATTGTTGTAGTGGTTTCCAAGAAGAAGATAATCAAGTGCATTTCTCATGGGGTCCGATGTTAAACTATGTTCCACAACGGCAGCTATCTTGCATCAGAAACATGATTTTGGTTGAAAACCATCCAATGAACATTTATGGACATGTTTAACTTCAACTGTTGTAGTCATTTCAAAGAAGATGATCTTTAAGTATATTCCCCATAGGGTCCAGTGTTACAATTATGTTCCACGGTGGCGGCTATTTTGAAATTCCGATCGGCATCAAAAACATGGCTTTTGAGGAAGACATTCCAATGAAAATTTATGGGCATATTTAGCTTCAACTGTAATGGTCAATTTCCGAGAAGAAGATCTTCACGTGTAATGCCTAAAGAGTCCAGTGTCAAACTATGGTTCACGGCGGCTGCCATCTTGAAATTCCGATCGGCGTCCGAAACATAGTTTTGGTAAAGGACCTTCCAATAAACGTTTATGGATATGTTTAGTTTCATCTATCAAAGTAGTTTCAAAGAAGATGATAAAGTATATTTCCCATAGGGCCAAATCCTGCGGTGGAGGCCACCTTGGATTTCGGTTTGACATTAAAAACTAAAATGTGAAACGCTAACGACTGACCACTGACGCTGGACGACGACGACAACGACAATGGACGCTAAGTGATGCCAATAGCTCGCATGGTCCTTCGGACCAGTTGAGCTAAAAAGGTGAAATTTGCACGACGACGGACGCCAAGTAACGGCAATAGCTCACACGGTCCTTCGGAAAGGTGAAATTAGTACCCTTTTTGACTGTGAAAAAGGTTTTTGCAGTTGTGTAAAAATTTATTTTAATTATACGTAACTAATTGTACATGTTATAAATATATCTCAAATTTAGTCCAAAAGAGTTCATCGATTTCTAAGAAAGTTGCTGATGTTTAAGTGATTTCCTGAACAAAACACAATCTTTCATAAGAAGCCTTGTTTGATGTAGTTTCTAAGTATATATTCAAACTAAAGATTTCATCCGGAATCGGTACTACGCAGTCGGTACACGCGTGGACTACTTCTTTTCTTGAATTTTCGTTTTGCCTTTAGGATTTTGCGACTTTTCTTCGGTTCAGATGGGTGTCCCTCAGCTTCACTTGAAGATGACGATCTTTTCAATGGAAGTGACTCATAACCTCTTTCTGCATTATGTGATGATCTAGATGATTTAATCCGGTCATCAATAGTGCTTAGCGGGTCATTTCCTTCACATGCATGGGTAGGCGATTCTGTCCCAGAAGAAGACCCCGAGGTCGGCAAATCAGATGGATGTATATAAGGTTCTGATGATAATAAAGGATCACCTTGATTCTGAAAAAAACCATCTTCCAATAGTTAAATCTCATTAAACATAAACAAATTTTCACATACCATCAATCTGCAACACATAGGATTATTCGTTTGGAAGCCTGTACAAGTGTCTATTTTCAGATTTGAAAACTATATCGTATTGCTATTTTTGCTAAACGTGTTCGTATATACAATGTAAATAATCTTTGTGTTCTGTTTCGAAGCACAAATTTGCATTTTGGTAAACATCTCGCGTTTTTATACACATTCCTAGTAAAATAATTCCGAATTTGTACTTGATAATCTCAGTCGGAAATCTGCTTGACTGAAATTGTCTTCCTTTACAGTTTTGCTCTTCTTAAAAAATGCCGATTTACAGTATCTCCAAAATGGACGCAACATAATTATCCTAGCGAGTTGTTTTTGAACATATAACAAATAAAGAGTCCATATACAGTCTACATAGGGACATCTTCGGACAATTTTCCAAAATTTAATTACAATAATACACTAAATTTGTGGTTCAAATACTCATCAGTTTTTTTTTCTCCAAAAGTCTGTTTATTGCAGTAACATTTTATAGGTGACAATTTTTAATATTGTTCGGGAAGTTCCACATATATATAATATCTTCTAGTTTAAATAATTCTAACAATACTACTTTAAGTATTTTATGTAAAAACAGGCATTCAAATGAAACGAAATATTTTGCCTTACTAAAAGGCTTCATCAGGTGTTGGTTGACCTTATTGAACACCTTGTTTGTGGAAATCGTTTTCAAGTTTCGATTCAAGTTTTGATCAGAAATCCAAGATGACTACAGGACATAAAATACATGTCAAATTCCATATGTTAAAAAAAAAAGTTAAAAAAATCAGGACGAAGAAATTCTTTAATAGACTTAAGCCCGACACAGACGTTTTACGAGGTGTGTTCGAAACAGCTAGCTTAAAATGCAAATCAGAGAGATTTTCTTCGGACCGGAGAAATATTTACAAAATTGAAGCATATGTCAGGGTATAATTTTTGATCGAATTCTCTGAGCCAAATAGCCCATATGGGAACTTTGGTAGACTTCTGGGTTGGCCGATTGCCAAAAATCGTCTCCTCTGATACAATGTAGTACAAGGCTAAATGTTTCAACTTTATAGGAATAATGAATGATGGTCCTGTACAAAGATCCTTCACTTCCAACTGATCGGGCGTCTAAGATGGCAGGTATGGCACCCCATAGTTTTACATTGAATTTTATGGGAATTTGGTTAAAACCTTCTCTTCTCATTCCGCTGAGTCAATTACCTCATATGTGACTAGTTATTTACTTTTTTCAAGCAGAAACAGAAAGAGGTACATCGCCGTAATGGTTCCACTTACATGAACCATAATTGAACGTTTAGACTAATTTAATATTAGAGGGAAGGTAACCACAAGTGAATATTCAATAAATTCTTTTTTTTTTTGTTTTGTTGTTGACATGTGGACATTAAACATTAAATATGTTTACATGTTGGATAGGAAACTACTTGTTTTCCCAGCGGAACTAATCGAATGTTTTATACAATATTTCAACCATTTTCAGTTTTTAGTCTTAGGGTTTGTTCTCTATCTCAAACTTATATTGAAAATTAATTAAATTTTAATAAGATGTGCAACTAGGTCTTCCTGTATTATTTCTGCTATAGATTCCAGGTAAGCGGCGTCGGTGCCATTACATTGTTTTTATCCTTGATGTGTCGACTACTTTCTTCTTTACATTCTAACTATATATCATTGATATCATCCTTCCGCATTTTTAAATTATGATTCCGTACAAAACAGTGGAAAGGGTTAAAACTTATTCAAATACTTTACATTTTTGCTAAATCGGTATTACATTTTACAAATAAATGTAGGAGAATCAGAGAATATTTTTTTAATCAAGGCAATTACTAATATTACCTCATATTGAAAGTTTCTCCAAAAGTATCCTCCTGGATTATCATTTAGTCTAACTTCACGCCCACCATCTTTCGTAGTAATCTTCAGATTTTCGGGTTTTGCCGGTAATTTACATACTTGTATTCTATGAAGTATTCCGCATTTTTCCGCTTCTTTGAATATCCACAGCCTTCGATTATTTGCAGTAAACCACTCTCCATCTTTCTTGAATACTTTGATCATTGGGATATCAATATATTGACACTCTCCCTTTAAAATGGCGTCTAATGTCTCTCCAATACTCTTGTCAAAATGTGCCGTATCTTTTCCGAATCTTACTGAAATACTGTCTTGGCTGTAATGTATTTTAGATGGTTCGATGTACATCACTGGTACAAATAGATAGAACTGAAAGTAGAAAGAAATATACTAATAAGAACTAGAAGTCCGTACAAAGAGATAAATCCATGACGAAAGAGCATTAGACTGTTGGGTTTATCGCCACTTTTAATAAGTTTTCAGACTTAAATGGTTAGGAAACCCTGAACAGTTGTCCAGCTGACCCGGCTTAGGGCAGTTGTCTAGAGACCTTAACACATGAAGTGGTACAACCAGGACTTATAGACAACGGTGTTGAACTTGTTGTTATGAGTCAGCGAGCTGAACCACTTGGCCACCTACATTGTAGGTCCCGATGACAAAAGAAACGGAATGAAAACATAACACACAACAAAACTAATAAATAAATAAATACTTTATATATAGTTAAAAGGGGTCAGACACATTGCAAGACGCCACGAACCTTCAGCCAAAGGGAAACAAAACCTGAGCGAGGGCACTCTTCCTTCTGAAGCTCTCCTATTTTCCCTACGGGCGAGACGTTCCAGGACTAAGCTCTGATATCTAGGTAGCGTATGACACTAAGCCTTGGGTGGGTAATGCCTCGTTTATTTGTTACAAAATTGTCTGTTGTCTATTTGAATATAGTACAAATAGAACGAGGGTGGGCTTCTTTTGGAAACTTTCGCGTTTTCCCTACGCTTGAGAAATTTCTACATGGTGGTTCATTTGAAAGCTCTTATATACCAAGGTGGCACTAAGTCCTGGGTGGATAATTGCCTCTTTTCTTCGTTACGGACCACCTTCAGCCAAAGGGAACCGAAACGTGAATGAGGGCACTCTTCTTTCTGACGTTCTCGTGTTTTCTCTACGGACAAGAAGTTCCAGGACTGTGGTTTGATTGAAAGCTCTGATACCCAGATAGCGTATGGCACTGAGCCCTGAGTGGGTAATTTCATCGTTTAAAAATGATGTTGTCTGTGAGAATATAGTGCAAATAGGACGAGAATTGGCTTCTTTCTAAACCTGTCGCGTTTTCCCTACGCCCGAGGAATTCATGGATGTGGTTCATTTGAAAGCTCTCATACCAAAAAAGTGTCTGTGGCATTGAGTTCTGGGTGTTCAGTTGCGTCATTTCGTCGTTACGGACTACCTTCAGCAAAACGGAACCAAAATCTGAGTCAGGACATTTCTTTCGGAAGCTCTCGTGTTTTCCCTGCGGACGAGAAATTCCAGGACTATGGATTGATTGAAGCCTCTGATATCTAAGTAGCATATGACACTAGTGCCTAGGTGGGTAATTGCCTCGTTTCTGTGTTACGAAATCGTCTATTATCTATACGAACATAGTGCAAATAGCGCGAAGGTGGGCTTCTTTAGAAAACTCTTTCGTCTTTCCTATGGACGAGAATTCCTAGATCGCATTTCATTTGAAAGTTCTTGTACCAAGAAAGTGTATGGCACTGAGTCCTGGGTGGGTAAGTACCTCGTTTCTTCGTTACGGACCACTTTCAGCTAAAAGGAACCATAATCTGAGTAAGGGTACTCTTCTTTCGGAAGTTCTGGTGTTTTCCTTACAGACGAGAAGTACAGAACTAGGGTTTGATTGAAATTTTCGATACCTAGGAAGCGTATGGCACTGAGCCCTAAGTGGGTTATTTCCTATTATCTTTGTTACGGAATCGTCTGTTATTGTGCAAATAGGACGAAGATGAGTTTCTTTCGGAAGCTCTCGTATTTTTGGTACAATGGGAAAGTGCTCGGACTACGGTGTGAATGAAAGGTCCGACACGAAGGTAACGTATAGTACGGAGTACTGGGTGAGTACTGACAGAACTGGTGGGAAGCTGGTCTAAGAATTTTAGCCAAAAACCATGTATCATAACACATAAATTATAAAATGAACTGTTGGTTTATAAATCCCGAGTCGAAATGCTGACCTTTAGAATTGCAGGGCAGGCTTTTGAGAATTATAGGTAACTTCACATGGTAGCTCAAACATAGCAATTTTTGTATATTTGCTGATGTCCCCAATTCCTACGTAATTTGAGAGCTTGTCGTATTTATATAGAATAAAGGACTTTTTGTTTATGATGCTGAATTTTTCACAATTATATATCAGCCAAACGCTTTAAGGGCGAGCCTGATATTTCACCATGACAAAAATCCTTTATTCTTTTTATTGGTAATTCCAAAATACTGCAAATTGTTATTTCAGATAAAAAAAATTAAAGCGAATTATATTTTAGAGAATGAGTTTTAAGTGCTGCGGCTTATAAATAAAGAACGTGCACTTTAATTCAAATGTCGTAAATTGAACTGTACATATGATGCACCTGATTTGTTGGATATAATTTCGGGAATTCTGGAAATATTTACCTGTTTTATGGATTTACGTGCAATCAGATTTCTTTCTAAAGACTTTGGTAAATGGAAGGATGGATGGATGGATGCTTAACGTCCAGCGGGTAAATTTTCAACCATACTCAAGACTAGAACATATTATGATATGGATATATGGATCCTGCTTTGTACTAGACTAACATGCTGAGTTAGATTTTTATAGTGCTAGCTCACTGAAGCAACAATCCACAGGAAGACATGTCACTCCACTCGGACACATTATACTGACTCCGAGCCGACCACTTTTTGCTCTTACTCCTTAATGCTGCGTGCTTAGCATAGAAGCAGCAATACCAATTTTAATGTCTTGGTTTGAGAAGGCCAGGGATTATAAAACCAAGGCGGTCTCGGTATATGGGAGTATTCGAACCATTTTAATTTCGACGACCAACCACCGAACCACTGGAAAGGAGGATTTGCAGAAAAAGAGAAAAGAAAAAAGTGAAATTTATCAAAAAGATGTGTTATTTTTCTAAACGTTGTTTTAAATCATTCTTTTGTGCTTGAAGAAATAACTGTTGCCTTTCTGGTTACTGTTTATTTGCTGCTTTACTTAGTATTCTCAGTAACTACAGCGGTGTATTTTGATGTGCGATATGTTTTGTGTCAGTTGGTCGCCCTCACTTCTTTGTTTGGACTTTGTTTAACAAAGTTGGATGTCATTCCAAGAGTTGACTTGCTTATGCAATGTATGTTCCAGGAAGCGCATGCAAAAAGTGTAGGATCATCTAAAGATTAAACCTACACGTATTTTAACCTGCTTTATATGTTAAAATAACAATCTATGATACCCAATTTAGTGCACAATATGTGCATTTCGACAATGTCTCATCATTTGTGCTCGAGGCCTAAATATATGGAAACCAAAACAACATCGAGAAGGTTGTAGAACAGAAATAAATGCCAAAGCGACAAAAAAAATTTAAGCCAAACAAACCAGCTAAGGATAGAGCTATGCAAAAGGGAGATACTCCTTAGTTCCCTAAAATTTTATATATTTCAATACGGTAAATTTAAATTTCATGCCAGTACCGAAATACTAGCAACTGGTAAAAATCTGGTTTATATGAGGAAAAACAAATTTGTATGTTTATTCATGAGTTGATATGTTTATTCATGAGTTGATTAATGTTGATTGGTTAACAGGTAAAGCAGTCCCTTCTGCGCATCCCAATTGCAAACTGACCAGATATATTTTTACCACATACAGTTTAGCGTTACTTACTTTATCAGATCAAAGGAAATACGAACAAATTACCGATAAAAGTATATATTAAGATAGATTATTTGAGGGATGTACGACTTGACAGAAATTATTCAAAATGTGTTTCTGATCTAGTTTTAGCAGGGGACCACAGGAACAGTAAAAATAAAACCATTGAGATTTTTTCTGTAAACATTCCCCAATGGCTGATTTGTATTGAAATCCAAACAATGAATGGGGATGTATTTATTATGCTGGGATTTTTTATATTCTTCTCTAAAATACTGGTAAAAAAAATTTTTTTCCCCGTAAATCTGGAAAAGTGGCAATTCTGTCAATATTGGTGCTTGTTTTACCAAAAATAAGTCATGTTCGTATCAGTAATAACGTTTGCTTGTTAAACTTCCATGGTAGCCTAAATCAGAAATAAACTGATGGTTTTGAATAAAAGAAGCTTCACTGTAAGAATTGTGGAAAAATGGTTACATTACAAAAGATAAAAATGCAAATGTTATTTTTAACCCTTAGTCTTGGATTTTGGTTTCCCTAGCAACGAAAGTACATCAGTAGTTAAGGTTATGATTTTTTTATTTCCTGAAACGGTTCTTGACGTAAAATGAAAATGTTAGGAGGGTTTGTAGAACCCTTTATGAATTTTTTTGTGTTTTTCACTAAAATTGTAATGTTCGTAAGTGAACTTTCAGTGACTTTCTTTAACTGAATGGCTGAGTGGTTAAGGTCACTGATTGATAACCACAAGCCTACACTTTTGTAGGTTCAAGTCCTGTTCACCCTGCGTTATGTGTTAGGTTTCCAGAAACTGGCACAAGGTTGGAGCTTTAGCATACTGTTTTTATAATAACAAAACAGTTGTGACAAAGTCGAGCTGCGCTATTAGTTTGAAGAAGGGTGACGGGGGCGTCAACAGTTCGTTTTCAGGCATTAACTTTAGTTCTGAAAGTTCAATGTTAACCAAACGTGGTCAGTTGTTATCCCCTTGGCAGTTGAAGAACCATATTGATTTTGGGGTTTCTAGCTCAAAAGTCAAGGTCACTGTTACTATAAATAGCTATATCAGAGAAACATGCTTTCTGTACATTAAATCGAGTTCTTTGTTTGCAGTGTCTACCAAACTTGGACAGATGGTTCTCCAATGGGAGGGGAAGAACCCTATTGTTTTGGGGGTCAGTAGGTGAAAGGTCAAGGTCACTGGTCTTAATGAATCAAAATTTTGGTTTCCAGGTATTAACTTTAGATCTGTACGTCTGATGTTTACCAAATTTTGTCAAATGTTACCTGCATGAAAGGGAAGAACCATAGTGGTTTTTGAGATCTGTAGGTTAATGGTCAAGGTCACTGTAACATAGATTTTGTACCAAAACATAGTGTATATCCAAGTATTTCACATATATACATCTGATGTTTACCTGATTTGAACTGTAGATGCTCCAATGAAAAGGGAAGAATTTTGTTCGACATTGTCATAGGTCAAGGTGACTGCTACTATAAATAGCATCTGTACTTAAAAATATTTCCGCATTATGGTTAGATTTTTCATATCTAATATAAGGAGATGTTCTAGTACAAAGGGAGGAAATCTGTGGACTTCTGAAGATTTTAACTGAAAAATGGTGTATGGCATAAATATTTTTTGCAAATCTCAAAACAAAAGGTCACAACTCAGCTTATGGATCTCTGATCCTTTAGATTTTTATACAACCGCAAATTTTTGCGGTCGTATAATGCTATGGGTCTCGGCGTCGTCCGTCTGTAGACATGTTTGTTTCCGAACAATAACTTTTGTTCTAGTTAACCGATCCTTCTCAAATTTTAACAC
>JAOXYJ010109551.1:0-11261 GCA_028566555.1 Lithophaga nigra
TTGTGCCAAATATCAGGAAGCTGGTCTGAGTGGTTCCTGAGAAAAGTGTGACAGAAATTATTTTGTGACGCCGACGCAGATGATGCCAGACGACGCAAGACGACGGATAGTGATCCCTATATGTCGCCTATGCGTAACGCAGGCGACACAACTAGCTAAGATACTGATGTATAAAAAAAAACACAAAAGATTAAAACAGTTGATAAAGCGTTGCAATAGTGAAAACAAAACAGAAGTAATTTTGATATATGGTCCTAATGTTACAGTTGAGATACAAAATTGTCAATTTTAATAAGAAAATTGGGACTGGGTTGTTGGAATTTATATTCAATTTTAGTAATGTTTCAATTACATTGTGACTACCAGATTTATTGAGGGCAGAAACCCTGCAGATATAAATATATGTTAAACCACTGAAAACCTTATAACATGAAGTGGGTAAGGTTGAAAGCAGTATTCAGAGATGATTTTGTCCATTGAAACAGAAAGTGGAAATAGTCATTGCAAAAGTAAAAATATTACAATAAAATGAAGAAACATATATGGTATAATACAGACCTAAATAGCAGAAATCCCCTAAAGAACGGAATAAAATCATATCTCAATATTAGGCTCATGAGTTAGTGAGCTTAATCCCTGGATCTTCCAGGTGTCCAATGAAAATAGTGAAAAATGTACCGGTATTAAAACAGTGCAGTGGAAGCTGTCATGACAGACCAGCCTTTTTTGGGATACCACTTTAGGTTATCATCCACGTTAAGCTGGTCTCTTTTTACAGACCACCTGTCTTGAGATACCACTGTCATGAAAGGCCAATCTTTCGAGAGACCGCTTTAGATCATCCATATTAAGTTTTTGACAGACTATCTCCAGACAGGTTTTGTGATATTAGGAACTAACATTTATGCAATCTTCAGTTTTAAAGATAACTTCATCATGTTTATGGACATTACTTATACAAATCTACTTACAGAGGAAGCACTCTAATGCCAGCTTGTTGAGTTCATTTGAATTAAGTTTCAACAAGGATGACTGTATTGGTGACTGAAAAAATAACAAGTATCAATTTAGAAAATCCACAGAAGCTATAAATAGTATAAAATAACCAGTGAAAATACCCTGATACTGAACAAATTTTGAACTGGTTTGAAAAAATCAAGAAAATTTACAAGTAATTAGTATGGTGAATATTACAAATTTCCTTTCTTGTCCAAATATTCAAATATTTACAGTGTATTTGAAGAAAATAACACTGCTAACCAAAAATATGTAACGAAACATTTCTTTCCTGAAAAACCAGTAAACTCTAGTCAACTGGTTCCCTAAGCTAAAAGATGCAAAGATTTTGAGCTAACGTCTTTACATATATCTGACAGAAATTCAGAGAAGTTTTTATTTATGTATTCATCATAAGGCTCCTAGAGTTTATTCATTAAAATGTCTTCCATGAAAATCCTACAGTTAAATCATAACTGGTTCACTCAGAAAGAAAAAATTAAAGATAACCATGGTCAATAAAATACAACTGATTTATGTGCTACACAAGAAACTTCTACCAACAATTTTTGAAAATCAAACACCATGTATTATGTTTCTACTAAAACATAAAATCCGGCATTGTACACTGGAGAAATATTCTGATCCTTATTTATGAATATTCTAAACATTCAAAAACAACAGATAAGCCAATTATATTTCACTATTTAAAACTATTTATTAGAAGTGTATGGAAATTTAATTTTCCAATATAATTGAGTGGTGAATTTAAACCCTTTCAGTGAACTAGTTATCTCCCTTATGTGACATAAAAAGGGAGATAACTCATCATTGTGTCCAATGATCTGTAAATGGGCTTGTTAGTAATGCTTCTGATTCTGCTGTTTGCTCTTGACAAAAAGTTTAATTAAAAAAAAAGAAATAATAATAAAATAATATTCTAACATATTAATGACCATAACACAAAAGCTGAAATAGCAGACATAATGATTCAGCACTAAAAATCTCTATACTGTAAAATAAATACTAAAAAGCAATCTAATGTGAGCATTGCAATCTACCGTTTGATGATTCAGGATAGATTGTATTTCCTGGTCTTTTTGTATAACACCATTTGGAATGTGCTGTCAATGATATAAGAATTCCAATTAAGTCAGGTTACAAATTACATGTAGTCTATAGTCCTACATCTTTGATAAAAGGCTCTGATAAATCACTACAAAGGTTGCTATTAGTGAAGAACCATCATGTCTACATTTCACATATTGTCTATGATGCAGTATCAATTATCACGGTGTAATGTAATCTTGGGTAGCTAGAAACTTTGCATACTGATCGATATCAAAAAATTTCTAGTACTTAGTACCTACCCTTGTCCATTTAACCATTTCTGCTTGTTCCTTCCATGACCAATCTCCAGAACCTAGAAATCAAAAATACTCATCAAAATTTCACTGTCAAATTTACAAGTTCTTAGTGAAACAACAACAATCAGCTCAGCCCAGCAATTTTTCATACAATGTCACTGATTTCCATCTTTTAAACAACTTTGGTGATATCTCCCTACTTTATACCCAAAATTTTGTCAAATTATGGGTGTTTTTGTTATAAAAAACAATATCTCTCTACTAAAATTCCAAAAGATACCGTTTAACCCTATGTAAATATTAAAATATCCCAACTTTTCAACCAAAATCTCCCTACTTGCCATTTTCAGATTATCACATGTGGTGGCTGAATGGTCCAGGTAGTTAGTCATATCTGCTATCGATAGGTTTATGAGTTTAAGCCTGCCTTTGGGTACGGTGCACTTGAGTCTAACCTCAACTGACAGTTTTATGCTGAGGATTAGTTCTCATTCTGTACTGCAGCTTCCTCTCCAGAAAGCCCCAATATAGCAGAAAAATTGCTGAAAATAACATACATACCACATCTACTCCATCCTAGACCTATGCTGAACTCTATTTCATGGTTATACTTTCCATAAAAAATTATCCACAGTGCACTATTAAAAATACTTGTATTTTTGTTCTTAAAAGCATCTTAACTGTGAGACTACTGTTGATCTATGTTCACTTAATATTGTTTTACAGCCTACTCCAGTAATGGTTCAACTAGCTGATGATTTTTTTTTGTTTTTTGTTTTGGTATAAACCATAGAATTACTGAATACAGTAGTCTTGTAATCCACATAGTTGGTAAAGAACACAGAACATTTTTTCAAATTTTATCAACAAATACAAATATTCTTAATTCCTATGGAAATATTTAGCTGGAGTTGAAATAAAATTTTGAAATCCTTCAAATGTCCACTGTATCTTAAAATTACCATATTATTGAGGTCTGCTTATTTCATTATCTTCCATCTTTGTTACAGCTTTATTATCTTCTAAACATACTTTAATGCTTTTGATATTTTACGAGCTAAAAGTACTCCACATCAGACAATTATAGTCTGCAAGGTCCTGATATACATCAGTGCATGTATATGGCTTACAATGCTAAATACTTTACATGTATAGGCAAAGCTCCATTAAGGCAAGCTTTTTATAATGCTAAGCAGACGACATATTCTCAGGCATTGAAATAAGCAATATCAAAGCTAATCATGTATTGGTATAATACAAGCTTAATTTAAGTTAAATGTATATGGGAGAAACCATCTGAGAAATTAAATGTGAACAATAATCCAGTTTCCTTTAGACTGATGTTATGACAATGAGGTCACAGGAAGATGTATGAAATACAAGCAAAACAATGGAAATTGGTTTGAAGGGATGGAAGGACATGCAATTAAAGACTAAAAACATTAGCTATCCCTCTGTTCTGAGGTGGATTGTAATAGAGTTTAATCATGCTCAACATTGACTAGCAGGGTTAAGGATAAGAAATTAGTAAAATAACCGTCACCTCTTCGTTTCCTCTGATCCCGCTCCAAGTTCTGAAGTTTTAGACTTTCAATCTTTTTAACAGATCCATACAATGATCCATCAGTACCTTTTTTAACTTCATACCTGGAAATTTGTTTGTCACAATACCATAACATTAAAGTAACAACATGGAAGTATACTGAACTTGACTCATGCAAGAAGGGAAAGCTCAAACTGATTAATGATTCAGTATTACTATTTCATCTTTTAAGGGTAATGAGAAGCAACTGTATGAAAATACCATACTTCCACTTGTGAAGCAAACTGAAAAAAAAAATCTTTTTCCTTAATGTGAAATTCAAGATAAAAACAGCATTGAGCTTTCCATTCAATATGCAAAAATATGCAAAATATGTTACATAAACGAACAGACATAACAGACATGCAAAATATAAACAACATCTTGGAATGGTCATAACAAAGAACAATTTTACCACTCTGAAATTTTGCACTGAATCCAAGATATTGCTTTAGTCGAATATTACATTTAAATGCATAACATTAAAATGAAATGTCAATGTTTCTCCTGAAGGGACAGAAAATGGGACAAAACAAGTCCATATTAATTTTTTTTGTAACTCTCCTTTTTACTTTCCTGAGAGACAGAAAATCATTGACATTTTTCATGACATACTTTTTGAAATGTTTCATCTTCAAGTTTCTTGTTTCAAATACTTCTAATAATCAGCAATTTTATAACTAATCATTGGTCACACTGTGGTGTTAACTTGTTTAGAATGAACAAAATGAATGAAGTACATCTGGAAACGTAAGGTTCAATTTCACAGAACAAAAACTTGAAGTATCTGAATTTATTCTCAGATGAAACATAACTATATCCATATATATAGGGAACAGATATACTGCTGCAAATAAATGGAATAATCTTTGCAACAATACAACATCATAATAAACTTTCATGCAATAAGGAACATTCACATTGTGTTTTGAATTACCTTTTTTATACAAATTACCCGTGTTATGCATGTTTTGCCTTCTCCTTCTGCAAAAGTACATCAAATATTTATTTTCACAAGAAATATTTCTGCTAGATTTGGTATGAATGGTAAGTTTCATTATAACAAATTATGTTAAAATTCAAAACTTACACACTTAATTGAAAAATTATAAATTAACTTTAAATTCCTAAAATGCAGTTACTTTAAGATAAGGAACAGTATTTTGTTCATATTCTATAGCTAGTCAAAATATAGCACGCAAATTTAATAGCTCTATCAATATTACTTCCAAAGCACCAATAGTAAAACTGCAAGATTGATTGTAACAGGTAATTATAAGGAAAACATTTATTTTAATTTTATGAGGCTAGTAAAACTATTTATTTAAAATTAGCAATATGCTTTAGTTTAAGCATTTCTGGATGTCTACTGTGTGTCAGTCAATTTATATCAGAACCACACATTATGACACAGCTAACACATGTATTATTTTTTTTTCAGCAACATATTATAAATGACGCATGTCTTTAGATGAAGTGAATCTTTGCATGCTGTATTTTGATGTACTATAGTATATGACATTTCTGTGTAAACTGTCCTTAAAACTACTTATCATTATCAAGTCTTACTTTTCAAGTGATTCCCTGAAGTTCAGTAATGAATACTCCATCATGGAGAATTTACCATCCTGTACCACTGTACCCTGACTAGTTTCACTGATATTATCTCGACCATCCTGTAAATACAACAAATGTAAATTAACATTAACCAAAATAAAGCGCTGTAGCAAAATATGATAAAATAAAATCATATCAGGGGAGATAACCATGTAATAACGTTCAAATTTATTTTGGAACTTTACTTCCTCCAAAAAGACACAATACCAAAAATTTTACTTGCATCCAGTATTTACAACTTTAGATATGGCACTGAAAATTCAAAGGTCTTCCTCTTACCTAACATAACTTAAACTTTTGGCTAGGCTTTAAATGGAAAGCATAACAGAAATATTTTCTATGAACTGAAAATACAGACATTAATTTACTCATTAGTCTTTTAAAGTCATGTATAGTCTCTGATTTAAATTTCAACTCTCTGTCTACATTTTTTTTAGATTTCAAAGCGACTTTAATAAAATATGTCATTTCTAAGGTAAAATACAAGATCTTTCAACTTTAGCTTCATTTCACTAGTAAAACATGTTCTTTCAGGGGTCTCCTCTTTAAACAAGATTTTTTAGTTGACTATAGAATCGATTATTAGTTCAGGTTTTTACTCTTAAGCTTACATGTTAAATGACATAAAAGCTTACCCTGCTAGGAGGTCTGATAATTCTCTGAACAACATGCTCAGTCATATGTGCCTGCAGAAAAAAGAAAACATTTATGCTGATTATTTTAGTCTATCCCAAATAACAGGAAAACTAGTGTAAACTAAATACCAGAGAACACCGGACATAATAAGGAATCAACTGAAACCAAGTATGAATGAGAACTGTAACATCAACATGATACAGTAAAGCAAATAAGAAACCAATCAATATGTAAATAAAATGTGAAATAGCAATAAAAGAGTTTTCACTTCATCATATTGCATGGGATTTTTGTCTCATATACATCTACCTGGCATCTCTTTTTTCCGAGGTGTCCTCTAAAATTTGATAGGTTGACTGAATGAATTGTAAGGCCATTTTTGGTAATTTCAGTGATTTTTTTTACGAGTAACCAATTCTAGCAGTGGATGAAGCAAAAATGTACAGAAGAAGCCACCAGCCTTTGACAAGTAATTGATACAATTTCTCCTGTACAGTTCATCATGAGTACTGCAAATGCCAAAAGTCAAGTTTTGAACTCAAACTTTAGAGGTGATAGGCAATGGTGATCTCTACCTGTCATATACCTTAACTACCATAGCCTGTCATAAGAAATAACTAAACTGATCAGTGGTAAATAGAGTCCCAGGTCTGAATATTATTCTTTTATAAAGGACTACTGTATTTAGATACAGATGCAAATTTACAACAGGCAAGTTCAATGACTGCATGCCTTATTCACTGTGAATTAACTCTTTTAACTTTTGTATAAATTCATAATACATTTTTTACTACAATTCACATAAAAAATACCCTTTTGTTGTATAAATAATATAAAAAATAAAATAAAATAATAAAAGCAGCTAAATGTAAATATTTGTTCTCAGTTTTTCAAAAAAATATTTGTTTTCACACTCTATGTAACAAATGGTATTGATTCTTTACTGACAACTAAGGTATTATGAAAGCCTACTATCAACAACCCTACAAAAATCTACCAAACAAAAGCAGAAGCATTTTGCTAGTTGAACATTATTATTGTCAAAAATGTAAGGAGTGCAGCTGTTAGTTTAAATGATTCTTAAGAAGTCAATGCTGTGGCAAAGAAACACTTTACTGACCTAGAAAGCCTTTAAAATGCCACGAACAAAACAAGCTACGATTTATCTACAAACTACTTATGTAAGCTTTTAATAACAGAAAGATTGATAAAATCAGCAATAAGAAACTGACTGTGAATGACATGAAGCAAGACACTGCATACCTAAACCTTGACCAACAGACAACAGTGTCTCCTCTCTACCAGAAAATGTGTATGTAGAATGTTGTATAAAAACATAAAAGTATGTGACCAGCATGATCCAGTTTGACTACCCCAAATCCTGATCAAAAAGTAGAGCTTCTAACAGTTTACTAGTCCAATCAGAATTAGTTTTAATCTCTACTATTATTTTGACATATCAAGTCAAGACTGAAGATAAACTAAATAATACATGTAAGTGATTAAAACAAAAGGTAAACAATGAATGCAAATTGTTTTTATACAACTACTTGATGAAAATATTAAGCTGCCACACAGACTGAATGAAAGCAGCTTTAACTGAGGATGATTTAATGATTGGACAAGTGCAAACTGTTAAGTGAAACATGAAACAGCCAGTAGTAGGTGTCCTGATGACTAACAATCCACTCAATGTCAGTGTTAAAGCTAAAGATGGATTAAAACATTTACCGGATAAGGGTAAAATACCTCATCTACAGTCCCATTCTGAGATTGATCACAATCCTGTGTTGTAAAAAATGTACTTCTTTATACATTACACATTTTCACTGTAGTCAATTAAAAAAAACCAAAAACTATCTTTTATGACTCAAAACAGTAATTTTTCCAGCGTTAAAAAATACAAACCAGAATTAATGTGAGCATAGCTCAAATGGTAACATTCCGCACTCCCATACCCAGTCTATCCCCCTAAGTCCATGTTTTGCTATGGGAAACCCCAAAATATCATTTGATTTAAAAACAAAATAGGAGGTGCAAAATAGCATTATGTCATAAAGATTCTGTGAAAGTTTCATTAAATTCTCTTCACTGGTTAAGGAGGAGATACAAGATGGGTACCCCATTTTGGACAGACTAAGTCCATGTTTTGCTATGGGAAACTAAAAATTTATTTTAATTAAAAGAAAACAAAATAATAGGTGCAAACTGGCATTATGTCATAAAGCTTCTGCAAAAGTTTTATTAATTCGCTTCACTGGTTTAGCAGGAGCTGCAGATACGAGATGGGTACCCCATGTACGAAAATTTTGAACATTGTACAAGATAGGAAATTTTTTTGGCAATAAAATTATTTATAAATAATTTGAAAAATATTGAATAACACTTTCTGAAAGCCTGGAAATGCTAGTAAGTACTGATCAAAAGTAAAGTATGTCAATATCATCTTACATTCTTAGTGTAGTTGAATGCATGTCATGCTAATAAAAAACAAAAGTCCCAAAACATTTCCAACCCTTACATGTATAGAAAATCAAGTAATCAGAATTTACCTTGACATTGCTTGGTGATCTTTCAACTTCATGTCTGGCTAGAGGTTTGACATATTCTTCTGGGAAGTATCCTAACACACCATTTAATGACCCGTATAACCAACCTATAAGATATTTAACATTTAAAAATAAGAAGTGATTTCCATTTTCTGATAACTTTACATTTTGTTGTATATACTTTATAATTCTGAAAATTAATACTAAGCTTTTGCTAATAGTATCTGTTGCAAGCAGGAATTACAACTGAACAATGAACTTTTTAAAAAAAAAATTAACAATAATATAAATTGTTATTAACTTTATTGATAATAAAATTAACATTTTTGCTATGTAGGATTTCCTCAATTCTAGTTACTCTTACCCCTTTCTAAAGGCATCTCAGCATCTAACAGTTTAACAACATCTCCCTTCCTAAAGCTAAGTAATGTAGACTCTCTAGTAATGTAATCTTTGGATGCTACCACATATTTGTGAACCTACAATACAGAATAAATTGTAGAAGACAATGAAGGGATCGATCTTAAACTTTGAAAAATTTGAATGAGGTACAGGTATGAGCAGAGAATCATATGGGTAAACAGAAATTCTAATATGATGTCCTGTATTGCTTTTGAGGATTTACTCATATTAAAATCCCCCATTTACTTTACTTAGCACCTCCACATTTGCATAATTCTTCTTTTTTTGACTATTTTTGAGAGCACACTTTGAAATTCAAACATTTCTTAATTAGCGAAGTTATCCTTTACTGTAGAAATCCGTAATTATCAGGTGACGTTCCATAATTACATGTAATTAAATTTTACTGCTGTCGCTCGGGGTAAAATTTCTATGAAAATAATGTTACCCGTAGTAAAATCTCCAACAAACTTATGGCATGCATGAATTATTTCTTAAGCAGATGAGACTGCCTTTATTTTTGTAAAAATTATTAAGACTACTTGATTTTAGTCGAATAATCGACGTCAAAGAAAGAAAGTTGTTAGCAGTATTAGGCTAAGGGAAGTAGGTATTCTATTTTGGAATAGTACAATCAGATGGCGTTCAATTTTAGTAGAAAAATGGGATGGCGTGACTTGATTTTAGTCAAGAAAGCAAAGAAAAAAGGTAAGGGAAGTAGGTATTAAGTCATTTTAGCCTAGGGCCACCGGATGGCATTCAATAATTTGGTCATGTTAACTTTATTATACCGAATCCGTACAGTTTCCAATGCGGTTTGGAGCTCTCAATCGTCACGAAATCTGTTCTGAATGAACAATTTGACAACTCAAAAACACACGGTGTCATGAATGCGTCTGTAAGACAAAAGAGCTTCGAAACTGATAAAAACTCCACGTTGAAAATGGGGCATTAGCACTTGATAGTAGTGTCCTTCTTATGATGAATGGATGTCACATGATATAAATAACTTTTCGAAGGTCCTTAAGCTTTTTGGGTACGTTCCGAACGGCAATTTTCTTTAATTTCTTTAATGTTGATACAGAACTCTTTCTTATTTAACAAATAAAGTGGTGCCCTGTACATTTCCATACACATAGTAATCATAAAATAAACATTTATTCGGTAAATTAGCCGCAAAACAATCTGAAGATCAAAAATATATCTATTTCGGCACCTTGCATTATGCACCGATTTCAATCCTATATAAGTTCACGCATAAAAATGTTTAAGTTGGTATCATAATAAATACGAAGTGACATTTGAATTATGTTGATTTTATCCCATTACAACATATTTACCCTTATATTTTTTTCAGTTATATGCATATTTCGTAGACCGTTACTCTTTATATCTGCTTCCATTTGTGTACCATGTTTCATGAAGTTACGTTCCGAAACTGGTCCATGGTGCGTACAAGGATGATATAAAACAATTCTGTGTAAGTTATGTTCTTACTTCTGATCGTAACCTTGAAATTAAATAGGGTCCAAGCAAAGTACCATGTTTTAAAGATAAAATTCAAAATAACAGGGCTACAGTGCGTGCAACTTTGGTGATATCCACAGTCGATTGATATGTCACAAGATACCTACTTCTGCTTAACAGCCACTTTAGATGGAAGTATTTTCGTTTATAAATAATACAGTGCCCCAGATACTGGATTTTTAAAAGCCAACTTGTTTTTTTTATATAAGCGAATGATTTTAATAGTCGTGGGGCAAATAATTAAATTCACATTCGTCAAATGACGGTTTTTAGTCATTCTCCTGTGCTGAAGTACTTAACATACATACATACATGCATACATATGCAATGTCAGTATAACAATTTTATACACTCAACACTGCTGAGTTAATTTCTGAGAGACGACTTTGTCGCCCGCTATAAACTGACGCCCGTACTGAATCTGTTGATACTTCAGTGCAACAAAATAATATACATGTACTATAGACAGAAATAAATTATATGTAAATAAATAAATAAATCTAGTAAAACGGTGTTTTGAAAATAGCGTTTTTGACATGGCTCTTCTCGAAACATATGAGGGGTTAAACTGCTAGCGCACATTTT
>JAOXYJ010109659.1:0-11259 GCA_028566555.1 Lithophaga nigra
TCATGAAATTTTGATTTTACATTTTTTCATAATCCTTGTCGGAAAATATTAGCATATGTCTCACTAATACAAAACTCATGCATTTTTACCTATGGCATCACTTATGACGTCACAGTGACATCGTAATCCTGGTAACTCCCATGATTTTGACCCCAAATCGGACAATTTGTGGTTGTTTTTGCTCTAGATAACAATGGCCACACCTCTTGATCCAAAATATTTCCCTGTCGAAAGATTATTCTGACATGTGGAGGTATTTTAATCGCAAAATTATTTGGATCGAGGGGTGTGGCCAATGTTTGCCAGACCAAAAATGATGTTAAACATGTCAAAAAACGTTAATTTTGCTTCAAATTTTACAGTTTCCAGATCTTTAAGGCTACAGTTTCAGGATAATATGTTCTTTTGTAGCAAAACTACCTTTAATTCATTTCATATAAATATTCTAAAGTTTAATCCGTAAATTTTTCATGCGGTTTAGCATACTTCAATTTTTAGTGCCAAAATAAGGACTTCGTGGCCCTACTCCTTTAACATTTTTTGAATATTTGAATTCTCAATTTATGATCTGCATGCAAGCGTAATTAACAAAATCTTTATACAGTAAGATGGTTATTTAATAACTGCAGATCATATCTAATTTGTTAAAAGTTTAAACAATATTTGTGATATTTTACGCATGCAAATCATATCTAATTTGTTGAAAGTTTAAACTGTATTTGTGATATTTTCCCATAGACTCATTGGTAAAGTTGATATCAGGTACCCCATAACATCAACCTCTGCACCAAAGAAGAGACAAACAGATAAACGGAAAAGTTGCATTATCTTAGACGTTACGCGCGATGTTGTAACTGTTTTAACAGGGGTTGCATAATAATTGCTCCTTAAAATTTGCGAATTTAAATAAAATCTTCATACAGTGACTATTCTCGTAGCATCGTCATTTCATTCTGTTATCGTTCAAGTGACGTAGAGATACGGAGAACATGAGCCGACAGTAACAATAACGTACACTTCAACATAAATTGATCATTACTGTATTTTATTATATTCTTCCATTTTGTAATAATGAAGTACATGTTAAGACTTGTAAGAAATGAAAATAAATTTTCTATTTCATAAGATAAGAAACTTTGTTTTACCAAACTGCTTGTGAATCTAACGTAAATTGCAACATTCAGTTTAAAATATGGTTAAAATGTACCAGAAAATATTACAACATATTTATGATTTCTTCAGCAAAAAAACCCCACCGTAATCGACTGCAGATTTCATAGCTCTAAGAGGTTGCCCTGGCACTGAAGAAAGAGAACAAATTCAGTTCATCCGTGCAAGAGTTATATATATGTTGATTTGTTTCCTATAGTGATGATAATTCGTTCCTTGTCAAACTATGAGTGTTTATATATATATATGTGTGTGTGTGTGTGTGTACCAAATTAATGCGTCCACGAAATCCATGTCTTTAATTTTCACGACTCAAACGAATACAGAGGTTACTTGTACATAAATCCGTGCATTCATATTAAAAGGAAGTTTTTTTTCTGCGAGTGGTTTTGTAATTTAATGAATTTGCGGAATTTTCTTGTTTGATTTCTGTCATCAAAGACTCACTATACACAAAAATACGTGTAATTCTATCTTTTTATTGCATTAAAGAGGAACGATCCAATCGGTGAAAAATATGTAAAAATCTTCTTGGAGGTATCATGTATTTAGGAAATTACAGGTTTTTGGTTTTAAAGTTGAAAGTAAATAAGCGTGAAATTTTACTTCAGTAGTAAAAACATGATAAAAACAATTTAATATGACAAAAACCCACTCGCAATCTAATGATGACACAGGTATTCATTTTCAGATGTTTGTCATGCATATTTTGTTTTCAATGTTAATGGATTATTTTCAAACGATTTGAAAATTTTCAGGGAAATTCAAGACTTTTATTTATGTCTTATGTGCAACAAATCATACTGCAAAACCTGAAAATTTGTTATTCAATTTTGATCTAGGTGATGCTTATTTTCTGGCAACGCGCATACATGTATACGAAATTAATTAAAGGATCAGTAGGACACTACCCTGTAAATTTTTCCCCCATAGATTTTTTTTTTTATTTTATGTATATATATTGTTCAGGAAATCTCCTTTCATTGATAAAAATTTGAAAATGTGTTACCAGGCTTATTATAGAGGTACATGATGCGATAGTTATCTCCCTTTTGATTTTTAAGGAACATATCCAAACAAAATTCCATGTATTATTTGCAAATTAATAATTTTCTATCCACTTTTAAACAATTATGAGGTATGCGATTTTAGATTTTTTTTTCAGACTTACACACCAATAACACAATATAAATAAAAAACTCGTCAACAAATTTTGTAAATAATTTATAGTATTGAAGAACCCCACTGTATAACTTTTAAATGAAAATATGGAACCACATTTCCAGCTTTGTTTTCTTTTAAGTTGCCGTACAAGGTTAACACATACTGGTCAGACCTCCATTTCTATATACCCAAAAGAACAATGTATGATAAGGGCCCTATTTTAAAGTAGATCCAATAACCGGAAAGTAAATGTAAGACTCGACGTCTTCAGGAAGTTAGAGGTTTAGTTTGATATCTAATAGAATTATCAAGATTTTGGGTCTCAAAGTCAGCCTTTTTCGGTGAAAGTGTAAAAAAAACCCAGAAAATGGACATTTTTGAAGTATTCAACATGCGGCAGAGCGAGTACCACAATAATATTTATACAATAATATTGTGTTTTCCGTGTAATATGTCAAAATATGTCCCTAGGTTAGAAGACATAATGTACGACCCCAAAGATAAAGTACATTAGTACTGCGTATTTCTAATAGAAAAAATGTCGAAAATGTGATAAAGACGACGAATCTAATCTCTAACACTGACAAATCTGAACTGAATGAAACATATACAACCAATACGAATATGCTGAAATGTTTATTCAGTCAGTTAAGAAAACATTTTCATACTAAAGCATACTATGGATTGTAAAAGTAAATCAGAATGAAATACTCTATTGTGATATAATCTAATCCTCAATCATTTGTTGTTTCAAAAATGGTTATTTTTAACTTTTCTCAGTATCTCAAAACTGTAATTGAAATAGCTTAATGTCATGTCATTTAATGTTTTTATCTCTGGTATATGCGTTTGTTAGTATTTCTTATTTATGTTTTGGCTTTCGATAATCGGCTGTGCAATATGATTTATCCACCTATAGTTTACTAGAGCCTCGCATTGATCACAAATTATAACTGAAATTATAATTGCAAACAGAAAGGGTATAAGTGCTCCCTAACTTTTCTTTCACAAGCAAGATAAAATTGATTCGACGCAAAAGTTATTCAAGAAATAATTCATGGAAGGGACGGACTGTTAAATTCAAATGTTATTCCCAGCAACAGAGAGGGATAAAATTAACGAATTGAACGTTCCTGATGATTCTAATTATGACACTCGCGGAGTGTCTGCAGATGTTACCGGAAGACACGTTGCCAAGGAAATTAAATTTTAAAATTAGAATTATTTAGAAACGTCACGGACTAATTACGTATTTTTACGTTATTACGTGTGTATATTCTTTAGTTAATCGAAATGCACATCCAGGTGCAAGGTATAGATATATCGAGAATTTTACCACATGTTTTAAAGGACGTCATGTTAGAATCTTTAATTTGCCTTAGATTTTGCCGTTTTTGTCATTTTTTTACATTTTTCTTTTATCCCTTAATATGCTGCTATCGTTTCTTTCGGAAATTAGAGTATCAATTGATTCCTGCGATTTTACACGTGAATGATCACAAGTCTTTATCGAGTCATCCACTTCATCTATAGTGAATACTAATTGACTTCAGTGTAATGCATCCGGAATCAATCTTCAAACCAGTCAAATTATACGTTATAATTATTTCCTGGCGGTCACTAATCCTTTTGTTACTACAACTTTATTGATACTTCAGTGTTCGATAAAGACATCATGGAATATAAGTTGGAGACTTCTTATGACAGAATCTCTTCATACAAGATTACTTACTGCCTTGTATTAGTTTTTGAACAAAACAAAGGGCATTATAAACCTGCAAAGAGAAGCCTTCTCGAAAGATACAAAATTACTGTCTCTCATTAAAATTACCGAAAACAACGATGAGACAGCTGCATCATACTGTATCATAACACAAACAAACAAGAAATAGAATGTATTGGTATTGCTGTTTTGTTGTTTGTTTATGTTGGAATTGTCAGAAGATATTATATAGACTTTAAAACTTTTAATACAAATAATGTGTGATAATAATTCCGTTTAAAAGAAAACAGTAGTTCTATATATGTAAAGATTACGGATGAGTATAGGTAATTAATATCTAATTTAATATGAAAATCTTTTTTAATTAAGGGGCCTGAATGGCTGATCGGTTGAGGTCGCTGACTCATAACCACAAGCTTAACACCACTGTCGCGGGTTGGAGTCCTGCCCGATCCGCTGCAGGTGTTAAATCATCCCGACATCTCCCCAAGGTCGGTGGTTTCAGCTGGTTAGCTGTCGGGCTTTCCTCCCCCAGTAAGTCTGTAAGTCACGATATAGCTGAGAAAATTGCTGAAAGTAACGATAAGCCACAAGAACTAAACCCAATCCTCTCTAAAACAATTTTCTGATAGGTTTCAAACTAATTTGAACAGTAAATCAAAATACGATATTAAGCACGCAGGCATCAGATAATGGAGGAGACAGAGCAGTGTCGTTCCTGAGAGATCCAAATTATGGATTTATTCGAATTCTTCTACTTGCCTAACTTACATGTATATGCATTTTTTGTTTCCTAGTTTTGTAAAAAGCTGTACTGGGACCGTTAAATTCAACTGGGATGAAAAATGTCCCTAACTTAGGTCTTATTCTTTAGCATTCTGCAACCGCATTAAAACCTTTTGACTTCTCTACACTTAACACCACAATTCTTCGTGAAAAAACTGAAAATTAATTTTAATTAATTTCTTTCAAAAATTAAGCAGAGTAAAGGCTTATACTTACCAAATACACACATACACATGCTGGTTCTAACAAAAATTACACTTGTTGGATATTGCCACGATGCTTGACTCTTTGACGGACAGTATCTCTATTGAATTCGATTTATAGATATGTTTACATGTAACTACTACTTTTATCCATATGCATCTGATCTGCATGTATCCTATTGAGATTTGAATAAAGGACACGACAGATGTATCTGAGTCTACGCCGGACTTGGACATATACCTATCTATGGACAATAGATGACACTATACGACAAACGTAATAAATACGATTTTCTCATTTTACCAACAAAATTTGGTTAACTGTTATCGATTGTCCGAATCTCGTAAGATTACGGACATACCAGAGCTTATTTCCGCAGAAGTGTGCCTGGGACCTGTTGTTTTTCTTTATTGTGTAGTAAAATAAAAACTAATTAAACATTTTGAAAAATTCCTAGAAATGTCGTATTCTTTTATGCGAACTGATAAATTGCATCGGAATTAATACGTAAATTACAACGAATGTTTTAACTTGAATCAATGTACATCTTTTCGCCTTTATTATGTATATATAGCCTAACTGCGCCAAATGAATCCCAAAAGGGTTAATTACTAAAAATATAAGCAGGTAATAGCCTCCTTTTTAATCAATCAAAAATCAACAGCACAAATCTCAGAATTTTTCTACCTAAGCACGAAAGTTTTACGTGATCTGATACATTTACTTGTAATCATTCTTGTTTATAATTGAATGATATTCTACAACAGACTTAAATCTGATTCAAGTTTGTCCCGTGCAAATATATAATCGGCTTTTCATGTATCATTAATATAACATTAACAGTGGAAACCTAATATTTCAACGATCCTGCCCTAATGTTACTCATCGAAACATCTATTAACAAATGACCTCGATGGCCGAGTGGGTATATGTAGTTTGTCAAGTCACTGAGGTTGTAAGTT
The DNA here is from genome assembly GCA_028566555.1 of Lithophaga nigra. Taxonomy (NCBI): domain Eukaryota; kingdom Metazoa; phylum Mollusca; class Bivalvia; order Mytilida; family Mytilidae; genus Lithophaga; species Lithophaga nigra. Next base: position 6,010 of record JAOXYJ010109659.1, read on the forward strand.
CGGGTCTTGTTTATGAATTGAACTCCTAACTAAATTGACATGGATTGGGTCGGGGTTACTCCGTTTTCCTATTCCACGAAAAACTTATTACTACCAATACAACTGAAAAATTAATGAGATTGGCGTAAATCCCTCAAACAAACAAATCTTTTTTGAAGGATACCAGTCGTGACACATTTTTTTAGCTTGTTTATAATATTTTTGACAGACACTTTGCTAATGGCCACAATATACATGGCATTGTTAGCTGAATTTTGCAGGACAGTTGTAATCCACAAAATAGGCATCGCAAAAGAGGTAATCTTCAATAGGCAATGGGCAACACAGCGGGTGTCTTATAAGAGGCAGGCACTGCTTACTCATCCGGAGCACCTGAGTGCACCTAATTTTTGGTGGGGTCTTTGTCATCCTTGTTTTTAATTTCTTCTTGAGCCTTTGATGTTTGTCTGTTTGTATTTGTTCTAATCTAGATTTTGTCTGCGTTCCTTGATTGATGATTTTTACAGATGCATCCTTCGGTTTTCTTACCTTCTCTTTCAATCTCTTTATGGCTAATCTCAGTTTATCTTAAACTGAGTTAAAACACATAATATATTCCGTGACTTTAAAAAAGTAAAAGAAGGTAATAAAAATAAAATAATTAAAATGAAGACGTCGCTTTACCTTGTAACTCGGGGTGTACAAATAGCCATATTCGCTGATTGTTATACATGTAGTTGGATTTATTCTGTCAACAAACAAATACTACATGTACATGATGTAGACAACTCTTTAGGGAAATATTTTTGTCAGCTTGTTTATGATAAATTGATTTTGTTTAAAATTCAGGAGACAACATGCTAATGCAAAAACCAAAAGCCAAAGCAAAAGTTGAATCAAGGACAAAGAAACAAACTATCCGAAACCAGAATAGTGTCAATTGGAATAATGAGAGAAATTTAGATAGGCCGAATCTTAATTCATTTATTCATAACATACTGGCGAAAAATTATTTTCATATTTTAATGATGACAGGAATTCCTATTGATTTCGGAGCAAACAATTAGGTTACATGATACCCGGTAAGAAACTCTGTAGAGTGAAAGTCGGCATAGATGCATTTTTAAATATTTGTATAAAGACAGAAATGGCCGACGATAATTAAGAATTGTCAAAAAATTTATACAACATTTAAGTTTCAAAAGAACAAGGTTCGTTAAAGACCATTTTTGGCCACTTAACAAATAAACCCATTTTTGCTGGAATGAGCATACTGATCAGCCGTGCAAAAATACGTTTGTTTGGATACTATGATATGATTTTATATTAAAGGAGCATTTCAATATGCGTATAACAATTTTGTCTGTGTTTTTATTTAGGTATTTCTAGGTATCAAAATTTTTGAATATATTGTATTAATATGTAAATTAAAATATAAAGTTTTATAAACTGTGATTATGCCATTTATAAAATTGATGAAAAAAGCGGTTCAATTTTCTTTTGATACTGGAATTGATGGAAACTTTCGTCTGAAACGCTTAAATTGTATATTAGGAAGTTACTTTTTGACAGTTTTTATTAGCTTTCATATAGACTGAGGTAGAAATGTTCATCTTAGAATTTTTACTACGGATCAATAAAATATATGTAGCAATCGATATTTTTAAAATATTTAATATGATAAGACCGAAATGTATTTTTTTTTTAAATTATTGTAATTGGTTTGCTATGGTAATGCAGCTGCACTAATGATACTTAAAAAAAAAAAAATAAAAAAAAAAAAATAAAGCAAACATTGGACTTGCGTCAGACAATCGAATGGAAAATAGAATTTTCAAAAGTTTTAAAAAAGTTTTTGTCAGTAAACATATAGTATTTGGATTAAAGATAATAAGTACGAAATAATTGCCTGCTTTGGTCTCTTTCTTTGGTCTCACTGCAACCACGGTTAAAAATGAAAACAAGACACAGCTGCATGCATTCGGCACATGGCAGTTAAAACCATGTTTTTTTTTTCCAATCATTTCACTTTCTTATTCAATTACATGTCGGATAAGAATTTCTAAAGGTAGAGGAGCACTGCGCTCATTTATTTTCAGAAGAAAAAATGTTGTTGGATTCAATAGAAGAGAAGGATCCTCACATGGGTAAGGGTTTTTCACAGGGAATACATTCTATAGGATGAGTAAATGTACATAGCACAGCTTGTGTTTGTTTAAAAATGATAGTATAGTTAGGCAAAGCAATGAATGAATCAGTTAAAAAATCGACACCTTACAGGGCTATTTTCGAAATTACGATTCTAGTGCCTGATCAAGAATTATTTGCCATTTAAAGTGGACTATTTCAACAGCACCATCAGTAATCATTACGGAACTTTCACCACTGATGACAGGTATCCCCTACCTTCTTCTTGGACTCTGTTGATTTAATCCCAGAAGACAGCTGTGTGTACCTGAAAATTACTTTTAATAATAGTGAAGACTGTGTGAAGGATTGTGACATATCGAGTTATATAAAAGTACAGACGTGACGTGCAAAGAGCGTGGCATTCTCCAAATCACACTGGACGTGACTGCGTATTTACACATCCCGCACAACCAAACGGACGCCCCCTCAGCACGGGTTTTACTGCCGGACGGGAAAAGTCCAGGTAGCCATACTTCTTTACCCCTGCTACTCTTGGGGCGTGCAAATCTTTCGGAAAACAGGATATGTTTTATTCATATATATACAATTATAATGATGTAGCATAGCACGGATGCACAATTGTATTTGTATGCGATGTGAAATATATATTCAGGATCTACTCAATCACGTGTTAAGCTAGCATGAGGTTCATATCAGGAATCCATTGGCCAATAATTTTAGCCATTTATATAGTTCAGACGGGTTGAAAAATAGTTGTTTATATTCAATTTATTTTATATTGTACGACATACAACATTTAGTGAGTAAAAGCAGATGATGAAATGCAAACCTCATTGTACCTTGTCACAATTTACTTTGGTACCCAATAATATCCAGTTAAGGAATACTGTTCATTATACAGGGTCACCAAGGGAGGAAAAATAGCCTATATGTTACATTTCTGATGTAATAGAATCACATTTAGCAAACATCTGAAATTCATTTATGCGAAGACAGGAATAGTTAAATAGTTAAAAGACAGAGTCACTTTCAGGAAAAAAAGGGTTAGTAAAATGCGTGCTATCCAAATTCACATTTTATTCAAAAGAAATATACTGAATTATTACTTTTCATGTAAGAATGTTTTGTTTCATTAAAATTGCAATTCTATTAATTTATTTTGGCATAATTTTATAAAGAACTAGTAGGACTGAAGAAATATGCATCAGCATATTAAATGCAACTATGCCTTGTAGGGGGAGACTTCTCACCTTGATTGACAAAACATAGGCATATTAAATGCAAATATGCCTTATGGGCGGAGACTTTTCACCTTGACTTACAATTTTATGTAAGGTATTTAATAAAACATTCATAGTAATAATAACAGTAATTTCCCAAAATAATGTAGAAATGATTAAACAACATATTGATAAACTGCCTATTTGTTACTGTAGAATATGACGGTTATGAAAATAGAAAACATGTAATAAGTTTATATCCAGGGATGTTCTGATCTTTAAACTTTATTCCTACTGAGTCTACAATGTTGAAGTTTAATGGCACTGAAACCTTACGAAAGCTTTTCATAAGGTTATTATTTTGAGACACAATTACCTTCTAGTCTTTTTGTTAAAACGATAGATATGCTGGTTGGTTGTAGGGGTTTATTTCACTTTTAGTTATATTTAATACCATACTAATTAGGGGAGAAAAGCCCAGACAGCTAACCAGCTGAGCGTGTAAAACCCCCGACCGAGGCTAGGTGTCTGGATAGGTCTTTATGCTTGAAGTGGGTCGAGCAGGACTTGAACCTGTGACAGCCGGAAGTAAGTCTCTTAGTCACGATATATCTGAATAACTGTTAAATCCAATTAACCCAAGTTATACCAAAGCAGCTTCGACTTTTATTGTACGCTCTAATACAACCTTTATAAATTAAATGAATCTAAAATCAATCAAATAAAAATATCTGCTTCAGCTTCAGCTTGCATTAATTTTTATAACCAATGGATTACGAAAGGGTCATGGTAAAAATAGCGGAAATAAACTACTTTTTTTACATAAATTGTACCATATAGACGTTTTCCACCATTCACCACTGTGACAATGTTATTTACCCCTCTCCCTCCCCCCATAAATTGTGAAAAATTAAATACTGGTGATTTATTTACGTGTAAAAGTAAAACAATCGCAGGGTCCTCAGTCTTAACAAAAATTCGATAAAATCTGAGTCATCAAATAACTGTCATACCACTCTAAGTGGGAAACTGCGTTAATTACTAATAATGTTCCAATGTTCAACAGTTTTATTGGGAATCCAGCATATTTCGATACCTGCACCAATAAAATGTTTCACCAGAAAGTGTCTACTTGTAAGATACATTAGTGACAGAATATTTTTATTTTGCGAGTGACGGCATGTGTCTAATTTCATAAAATACACATGTACTTGAATGTCTCTTAAATGTGGCCATTTGTTCTGCAAATGTCAATTATGCGCTTATCTGATGACAAACATGTAGTCCCTGTTATGTGATTCATTGATAGGAAGAACACATGGAAGTAACCATTTATTTTAACTATTGGAGAGTCCTTCATTTCAGAGATGTCAATGAATTTGGCATATTTGCTGGGTTATTCAGATGTATAACTTCAAAACTGCCCACAAATTACAGTGCCATGTACAGCAAAATCAAGTATTATCTCTCTTATTCCCATTCTGCAGTGCATCGGTCTTTGTATTCATATTACTCGAACCTTTTCATACTTCCATTTCTTAAAGAGTAATATTACTAACATCGGCTAGCCGCTTTACTTAGCAAATTGCGCCAGGAAGTAGTGCGTGCAGAGGAGGAACAATCACCTTAACTGTCAGATGTAAGTATAACAGAAATTAAATTTTAGTTTACATTTATGTGTCATTTGTCTATGCATCAAATGGATAGTTTATTTTGTGCTTTTACGTTTTTTTGTTTCTCGGGATCGTTGTGTGTATTCTTCCGCCGCGTCACCCTCATTCCTTTCAGAAGACGCCATTTTGTCTATGCAAAGTATTATTGATTAATATTCGTTCAAGCCTTTTAACCATTGAAAGGTTTGTAGTTATACATATGAATAGAGTATGTTTAAATATGTAAA
>JAOXYJ010109766.1:0-11259 GCA_028566555.1 Lithophaga nigra
TAGCTGACCAAAAGTGTTATCCAATGAAAGATTAGAGTCGTTGATTTTTATCCAATTATTGTACACTATTGCCGACTTCAGTTTTAAGTGACAGGTCAGAAGCGATCAAATTTAACTCCCGTCTTCCTTGGAAGACGAGAATTACATTTCAGTTCTTTAGTACTTTAAATCCGACACAAACATTCAACACAAATGGTTATAATCAACTTGCGTAATAATATGAAATCGATTACTCCAGGTACGGAACTAGTTGCACGTGCTCATGCTTTTTATAGACGTAAAAACCAACGTTTAAGGTACGGGTCACGATGCTATTGGCTAAGAGGCATATAATTACGTCACAATATTATTATTTATGGTAATATGCAGCGTTTTTTTTAACATTCCAGATAGTAGTTTCTTTTTTGTAGCTAAAAATACATAATTTTGGAGTACATAGTGCATTTTCTGTTAATCAGTTTAAAAGTATTGAAGTTTTTTTGCTTGTTTCCTATAACGTCTGAAATCAATCTAACAATACAACAATCGAAAATAGACAGTGCACAAAAACGTCATATTCTGGTTAAAACAATTCAAAACAATTGAATCAAAGAGCAATGCCGTTAGGATTAATCAAGAAAGATTAATTTCATCTTTTGGTTAATTTCGCTAATTGAAACATACACGTATTTGTAAGGTTTTTCGTACTAAAATATGTTTTAAAGATAATATTAGGTACTTTAATTTTGTATCGAAAAATCTACATAATTATGACCTTCAGGAAAACCATTTTTATAGACGAGGATTTCTAGTTTAAAAGCAATTTATAATTTAGGAACTATGAATTAATTATGCATGATTAACATTTTAGCATACTTAATTTGAAAAAAAGAACAGATAAGAAAAATAAAACTACAGCATTTGTTTGGAATTATCCCAAGAAAGTTTAAAAGAGCAACTTATTTCCTACTCAATGCTTATATTTGACATAGCAGGTGTTAAGTCAAAGAGTAAAAGATGTTGCAGTTCCTTGTCCTGTCACTGGTCTTTTATTTGGGAAGTACGGAGGGACAAAAGAAAGATCTTGGATCCATGCCACTGATTGATGAAGGAGGGGCTCCTATTGTTGCCAAACTTGACACATCCAGTATCAACCAAAATCTGCGGGAATATATGAATTTGTTGGTTGCAGAAAAAATGAATGAAATGGAAGTGGATATCTGGCAAATAAAAGAATGTACGTATAATTTATATTGGTATAACTACTATTGGAAATCGAATACAGTAAATCTGCAACGAGTGGCCAAACAACACATTAATGCACGAATGCGCATAGCACATGAGTTAATAAGTGTTGTTCGGTCACGAGTTGTAGATTTTAGGTAGTGTTTATACTGTTTATTACATTGACAAATTTGATATTTATTGAGAAAATATGAGGGATTATATATTAATTTGACTACGCGTCGAGGCTTGTATAGAAACGACGTTGACGCCAGCTATTGTAACCTCGCTTCCATGAGTGAAATTACAGCTTTTATTTCACATGTGGAATATCGGGATTTATTTCACTCGGAAATCGCAATATTTCACCACTGTCAATGTAATAAAAACATTTATTGCAAAAGTAATTATTTGAAATGTTTTCCACGTGTTACATTCTCAATTTTTAATTCGTATTAAGTAACGTCCAATCAGAAGAACTAAATATAAATTAATACATGTAAAAGAAAAATAATCTCAACTTAATACTAGCTTCTCTACTTTATTTGAATTGCATGCCGACTAAGAGAAAAAGTTAGGTTTAGATTTAGTTAGTTAATTAATATTTAAGTACAATACCGACCCGTCGAATGTTAGAATCGCTGGCGAGACTTCGCCAGCGAAGGATTAAATCGCTATCCAAAAAACCTGAAGATAAGTCGAAAAGAAAGCTATCGTCGACCCATTGTAAGCTTTGTATGGCTATCTAAGACTTGATCCCTCGCTAGCGCTAGCTAGGCCTCGATGAATAGAAATAGGACCTATTCTCCGGACGCGGGGTACAGCCCCTTCGCAACGGCTTCCTTTGGTTGTACGGAATGTAAAATACACAACTCGTCCGTCGGACGTAATTTCCGAGGTCCCGTGTTTGGAGAATGCCACGCTTTCTGCACGTTAAAGAACCCTTGTAGCAAACTGTTTTCGAGTGATCCGTAGGTGGCCAGTTACAAAGCTAAATTTTCTGCCCCACTCATCCTATCCTCCTTTTCCCTGTCTACCCATTGATCCATCCCATTTCCAACTAATAATTGTTTGTTGTCTTGTTTTCTTCCTGAATGCAGCTTTAATATTGCTCACTGGACGTTAAACATCAGTCAATCAACACGATATCTCCACCAGAAATCTTATTTTTTTTTAGTGGTATGCAAGCTGAATCCAAGGCAAAATACCCATATTTAACATAAATTATGCATATATTTGATGGATTCAAAATTCACTTGAACACGGGAACCAATCGTAAAACACATATTTTGTTGTAAAGAAAATTGTTTTGATAATATCCTGTAATGAGTTGCAGGTACGATTTTTTAAAACGGGAAATTATGGGTACGTTTTCATAAGGAAATGATTCTACCACTTTCCCTTTGACTTTTGGTAAAGGCGTACATGTATATCCACTACATCAGTATTGTGAAACTAACACAAAGAGTGGTATGATAATAACAATTTTACTTTTAATAAATCTTTTTGAGCATTTTTTGGTGACAGTTTGATTTTTAGGAGGAGAGAAACTGTAGTATGGTATACGAAAATAAAGAATGGTTCCGGAATTGAAAGCTTATAGATATTTTAATAATTTTGGTTTAGATGGTCAAAACTATTTTTAGATAATTTATCTCTCACTGTTAATTTGTGTCCTGATTTGGAAACACTAGATGCAAAGGCGTGCAAGGGTGGATATAAATTTCTTAAAGGAGTGAAATTGCGGTTCTAAATTTCTCGCCGAACTCGTATCAGTCCTTGCCTCAATTTTAAGATTTACATGTACTGCAAATTATTTACCACATGTTAGCGGTTATTTTTCATCATAGACATAGTGTCTAAAAGTGCGGTCACGTTCTCAAGTTTCACTTTTCCACATGTTAAAGACGTGCAATTTTTGCGCACAATCTGAATGAAATGCCTGGTTTACGTTTCACTCGCCCTATTTGCGTCTGTTTTGATAACGCTGGAGTTTTCTTCCCACTTTCCAGCTGATGATTGTAGGGATCGTATCACGCTTATTTCAATAATCATTCGTCGTGCCATAACTCTTTAAGACCCTTGTTGCTTTTATAGTATTTTCTTCTGCGTTCTATGCAGATCAATAAACCATTGAACGCCACTTGAATGGTCCATAAGCCCGTGAACCTTCGGCCTAGTGAGATGAGCTCCTTTCGTGTCCAGTAAATATTGATGACGTTTCAGCAAGTCATTACGTCAAACTTGCCTTTTTCTATCAGGAATATATTGCATTGCTGACTTCTTGGTAACTCCTTGACGATTGACGAAAATGAAAACTCCATTTTAATAACCATAGTAAATAAGGAAGTATATACTTTATTATATCTGATTTTTTAAATTGCTCGTTGTTATCGAATCTCACGTATTTTTATTCTCTTTTTTTTCATACAATACAGCATCTGGGAAAATTCTACAGAGAAAAGACGTTCCCGCCTTCACAGCATACCTATCTTCTCAACAAAATCTTAATGCCGGTAACACTATTATCTTCGACAATGTATGGACAAACAACATGAATGGTTACAGTGTAGCTAATGGCAAATTTACCGCCCCAACAGCCGGACTCTACCAATTTTCGTCAGCAGTCATGTCGGACTATTCCAAAAGTCTGTACGTGAATCTGTGGCGTAATAATTTGAAAACAGCATCAGTATCTTTGTATGGCAGTAATTATAAACGTGGTACAATCAACGTGGTGTTAGATTTAAAGAAGGGTGATCACGTATACATCAAGTCTGGCCATGATCAGGTAATCTACAGTTCCAGCAATATTTACAGCACATTTTCCGGCTTTCTTATTGCTCAATAAACCTGTTTAATTCAATGACTTATTTAGTTATTTTTGTGTTATATTCCAGTAGAAAGGGTATGCAATTATGTATTCAAAATGTTCATTTCCTAATCAAATATTTCGTTTTCGGTTCTGCAATAATAACTGATGTGTGAATGCTCTAGTCACTATAGTTTCAAGTTAGGCCCAAAAAATATATGTTTGTGTGTGTCTGTGTTTCCTGTTGCATGTTGAAAAATAAGATCGGTCGGTAGGTTTTCTTTAAACATTGAAGAAAAGACCGTATAAAGCAGCATTTTGTTTTCGACAGTGGTTCCTCTAAAAATAACAAAAAGTTAGTTTCAGTACCAAAAATAGGGTCGGTCGGGCAACGGAAATTTTTTTTGTCTTAACAAAAAACTACCCGTAGAAAATCCACATTACACAAAACATTTAGCAAAATACTATTGTTGGTAAAAAGTTTAAATATATATTATTAGGTTCAAGTCTCCTGGTGACGAAACATGTGACATTTAGCTGTTCAACCACCTTCGCCAAATTATAAGCTGATTGTGTATTGCAGCATTGCCTGTTCCAAGGAAATTCATAAACCGAGTATATTTATTTAATTTGAAAACTTTTGTTAACAGAAGAATGAACCATGAGATTATCAAAACAGAACACCTGCAAAACACAAAAGCACTCTGATTCGAAATATAAATACACAGACGTTGGACTCGTTCAAATTGTAGACTTGTTGTTCGACAATATCTCTGTCAAATTTGAAAGGCGTATTTTATAGGAGACAGTCCGACATCCCAACTGTCATAAAACTCTGTATCTCTGCTCGCCGACTTTATTTATTCGTATGAAGCTGACCTCGCGCATGACTTGAAGAAATATACGAAAAAAAAATGTGTAGCCATTCTTTAATTTCACTTTCAGATATATACATGTAGATGATGTATTGTTACTCAGTATCCCTCATTTCGGTGAGTTATTACATCCAATCTACCCCAGTAAGTTTGAGAAAAAAGATACTACTGAAACAACATGATCTTCTTCATACTTAGACCTTTTTTGCAGTTCAAAATTTATGACGAAAGGGATATTTAAGTTTTCCTATCGCCTATTTCCCGTTCTTAAGTAGTAATATCTCTTCAGTCCCTACCTATGACATTCTAGCATTCCAGTTGATGCATTATGTTTGAGTTGTTCTAGTTATACTAGCTTTTTGAAGGAGGTAAACTGTTCACAGAAATGCCACTGGACAGGTATTTTAAGAAAAACTAGACTTGAATCTTTTTCATACATTTTACTGTTGCTAAAATTTCGACGTCTCAAATGGCATCAGAGATAATTTCTACTATAGATACAGCTCAGCGAGTCCCTGATACACCTATCTGATTTGCTACCGAACATGATCACGGGTGATGTAAGCATGACGGGAGATAATTAACCTGACAACATGCCTGACCTCCTTTCTATATTTGGGGATCTCTTGTAATCCCTTCTGTTTTTGTTTACTAGATCATTAATTCTAGAGCACTTTTTATGACATATAATCTATTACTATCTTCTTTTTTCCCGTCAATCTTGAAATTTAGTCCTAAATAACGCTAAAACATTTATTTACACCTTCAAAACTGTCTTTACATTCTCTTTTGCTTATGATGATCTCTATGGTCTTATACTTAGCAAGGTAATTACCTTTTACCAACGAACCCAAACTTGCTCTCCAAGGAAGTATTTGATTTTTTTTAATTATGAGGTAGAACTATTTCTTTCATTCGAAGACCGTTCCCTTAATTTTAGTTTTCATGTATAGATGATGTTTTATATATGTTTTAATATCCCAGGTTTCGATGTAGTCACCACTTGCATATGATATATCCAGTCCTAGTATGTGATGCAGTACGCCTTTAGAACTTACCGATTTGTAAAATCTCCCAAAATTCATTTCGAGTATGTCCGTTTTTCTAAATTTCCTTCTTTAAATAATTCAAGCTTCTGTAAAAAATATTTTTTAATTGTCTATGGAATTAATACTAAGAGAGTCGTTGGTGGGATATATTTACCTTTCTTTTGCTTGGTTAGCGGAAATTCCGATTTCACCTGAGATTAAGACGAAAACATGAATTTTATTATATTAGAATCAAAACAATTTCAATAAGCCATAGTCTACCTGACAGTTACCATGGTCAAGTACTGACGCTCCGTTCAAGATTAAATTTAAAGAGGTGGTATTCCGTGATAAATTGTTCAATTAATAAAAGTAAGCTGAAGCTAGCCTGCATTTGATAAAATGATTGACAGAAATTGTTTCTCAAATAAATTTGAGACTAAGGATGCAACAAACACAAACAACAGTATACCCTAACATACTCCTAAACATGCTTAAGTCGGCACAGACAGACTGTTACATTTCAAAACTCCCATTCCTGAGAAGTAACATCTCTGCTTTCTTACATTTGGGATCTATGTATCACAGTTGTGAAACGATGTTTTACTAATTGTTTTTTCTGCGGAGAGTTAAACAAGGTTATTTTAAATCAAAGTGGAATTTTTCAGATCAATAATATTCTGACGACCCCATGGGTAGCTGGCTATCTGGACTTCTCCCATCCGGCAGTAAAACCCGTGCAGGCTGGTCGTTCGTTTGGCTGTGCGGATGTATAAATACGCAGTCACGTCCAGTCTGACTGGGGACTTTAATCCAAGGCACGTGTTGGGAGAATGCCACGATCTTTGCACGTTAAAAAACCGCCAACACTCTTCGGAGGGTCCATAGGTGACCTGTTGTAAGGCTAAATTTTTGACCCTACCCAATACTCCTTCATTTTCCAGTGGGAATCAAAATTACCCGCCCTTCTCCCGGTCGACCCACTTTTCAGATCCTATCAATTGATATATTGTTAAATTGTTCTCGTCCTGAATATGCATGTAAATTTGCTGCTGGACATTAAACAAACAACAATCAATCAATCAATCGAATTCTGACAGAATTTTAGTGTCTCAACTGGTGGCAAACATGTTGTTCTGTCTAATAGATTACTAAATTTTTCTCTTTGACCGATTGTAACTTTTGACTAAGCTTTGGAAATTAAAAGAAGTTCATGAAAGTTATTATATGCAGAGCAGGAGAATATCATCCTTCCAGTGTATCTGCTACCACTATCGTCCATGTTGAGAGTTTGCGTTTGTCCAATCTAAAAGTCATTTTACCGTGCTTTTTCTTTGTGTCTGTGCAAGAGTTGTCTTGTTAGATGTATGTCTTTACAATGATTCTTTCATTATTCAAAGATATTAGCAGCTATCGTCCAAGTGAAAGATGATTCCGAAAAATAAAAATTCAGAAATTCTTGATTTAAGTCTCTGTGCGTTTTGAATACTTTGGTCCAAGTCTCCCTGAATTTTGAATACTTTGATTTCATTACCTTCGAAATAATAAGTAAATATTAAGTCTCTTTGTGAGCTTTCAAACAAGAATTCTCTTTTATCAAATGAGGAGAAACAGAAAGGTAAAATTGTCGTTAAGGTCAGCTATACACAATACATATGTATAATGTGAATATATCTAAACAGTAAGAATCGAGCATTAAAATCTATATAAATTTTCAGTCACGAAGAAAACAGAAAATAACTGAAGTCAGTTCTTTTGTTGCAAATGCTCGACTAAGTATATTAAAAAAAAAAAAAAAAAAAACAGTTTACGCGTGTCGAATAGTAAGGTGATCTTAGTATAAACGTATTTTATTAATTCATTCAGTAAATGTAAATTGACAGCACAATAATTCTGGAAACATATATCATCGGCAAACAAGAGTAAACTTATATTAATCCCTATCCTGGACTAGATTACATTTATAATATAAATTCTCTACAGGCAGTCAAACCAGACTAGAATTAACAACAACAACAAAAAAAAAAAAAAAAAAAAAAAATATATTTCAGTAATGTAGGTATGGGAATACTAGAAGGTATGAGTGAATGTAAGAAGAACAGTAAGTGATGGTGGAAATAAAAGAAGAAGAAAAATGGTGAGAAGGTGAAGTTAAATTGGTGAATCGTTTATTACTTACTATGAAATTTTGCACGTTTAGGAATCGATTGGTATTCTGGGCATCTGGTTGGTCGGGTGATCCAAAATGTAAGATATCTATCGTCAGAATCAACGGGACGTTGATTGAATGGATGTATTTATCCTTCATAATACTAAAGCGAGGACAATGAAACAGATAGTGAGAACTAGTTTCAGAGACTATTCTGACAAACACAGCTTGGGGCGTCTACTGTATTTTTAAGGAATAAATGATGATATAGCGGGCTATACTGCATTCGTACATGTCATAGCCTGGAATGTAAAATTTGACCAATTCAAATTCCAACGTATAGCAATATCAGTAAACAACATTAAAAGTTGGCACAAAGGTGCAACTCCAGGACTTTAACCAATAATTATGTTCAGTTTATCTCGGAATAAAGAAATTAATAGTTCAGTGGTTGCGAGCGCTCTATAAATTTTAATACATCATGAATATGTACCGCAATTTGAAAATTTCAATAGGAGCGGCAATGGAGAGCCAGTAAAAAAACACGATTTTTTTTCATAATCGAGACAGTCCCTTGGATAAAGTGACCGTAAAAATAAATATCCCTTGATCATCGCGACAAAAATAGAAATATTGGTGACTTACCGTTCCAAAGTTCAATATCCTGTGTATTTTTTCATTTATAATTCTGATTTGAAGAAGTTTTGAAAACCCAAAGAGAAAAATCACAGATAATCTCCTATAGAGTTATCGAACCTGAATGTTTACCGATATGCCTGCAACGTAGTAATATTTAGGTTTGTTCATAGATTTCGCCTTAAAATATAACTTCAAAAAGTTTTCTGATCTGCATTGTTTAACTTCCGGTGGCTGTAATTTCAAAGTCTTATAGTCGAAGGTCAAAAGTAATTAGAACATAATGACATACGTGTGCATAAAGAAGAGATAGTATTAGCTTGTCGTGTATTATAATTATGCATAGTTCCAGAGTTTTCATGCACAATATTGCTAAGATAGATTGGAACCAGATTATTAATAATTTTTGTAGAAGTAAGTAATTTTATGAGATTTTCTTCTCACCTGAAGTCTTTTCCAGCCTTTTTCTTCATATAAATTATATACGACTCTTATATATAAGACATCGGCATATAAAATTGGTCTTATATAAGTGAAATAAATTTTGCTAGTGTCTTCCTGGCAAGATTCTAATGAATGCTTTTTTAACAATAAATCTATATGTTTGTGCCAGGTACAATCATCAGAGATATGTAAGCCAAGATTCTGTGTTTATTACGCTTTTAATAACTGTATTATTCATTAGTAGCGGAAGATGAACAGGTTTGTTCCGTTTTCTAGTAATAGTCATGGCTTCTGATTTTTGCGAATAAAAGTTAACCAGCCACTCTGAAGACCAGGCGTGAATATTTGACAGATCATCATTAAGTATTTGTGCAGATACTTGTGGATTATCAGCAATAAGATATAGACTAGTGTCATCTGCGAATAATTTAATCGATGATTGTATTTCAGTAACTATATCATTTATCAAAATTTTAAAAAAAATTAGGGAAGCGAATGTCGATCCCTGGGGACACCAGCTTTGATACTGCGACAATTAGAGTATGCACTATTTATTACCACTCTTTGTTTTCTATCTGTGAGGTAATTCTGTATCCACAATAGTAATGAGCAATGAATTCCGATAGATTCCAATTTTTAAAGTAAATCAGCATGCCAAACTCGGTTAAACGCTTAATACCACTCTTTTCTTGCATCTAGAGCTTTTCCAAATTCATTAGTAATGCTCAAAAGTTGATTTATAGCAGAGTCATCGGGAGCAAAGCCGGAGTGATGAAGAGTTATAATTCTGTTTTCAGATAATTAAGATATGTTTGTAAACGCACCTTTCCATTACTTTACCCAATACACTAATTACTGGTGGTAAGTAATTCTTAATATTACTAGGCCAATCTTTCTTAAAAACTGGTGATCTTGCACATTTTCCACCTGGTAATGTGTATTGCAGTATGTAATCTTGAAAATTGCAACATGGTAATATGTATTTGATATGATCCTGAAATCATCAAGCCCATGCTTGCGTAAATACTAGGTGTTATAACACGTGAAAGCTATGACTGTATGGTGAGAATAATTAATATCAACTAAGTGTGGGGGGCGCGTAAGTAATATTTTACAACAGATAAACAGTAGCAATTTGTTGTTGTTGTACGTAATATCTGTTATTATTTTTTCAAGATGCCCGGTTACTTTTTACGACTGTTTAAGTTAAGGAAGTTGACTGAAAGAAAACTTGCATCGGCTAGCTAAATAATGAAATTGTGCAAAAATCTTAGAACTACACTGTACTCTGCCGGAACTGTCATTTTTGTTCAGATTTGATTGTGAAGATTGGGGTTTTTGATTCGATAATGGTTCAAAATAAGATAATTCAAATTATGGCAATTAATGTTTAGTTAAGGCAACTTTAATTCTTGTACTGTACCTGCATAATCTCAAATATACGAAATTTTAAGCAAATCCGAACATTACGACTATTGAAGATAAGACTTCTTTAAGCATGAAAATCACATACATATATACGCATGTGTGTATGATAATTGTTTGAAATACTCCAACACTTCATGGTATTTGGTCAGATCTTAGGAAAAAACTGGAAACTGGGTCCCCGGCAGTCAAATGAAGGTTAAAATGATTTTTGTTAACAGATTGTATATTGCAGTTGTAAGGACCTAGAAAAGTTCTCCACAATTGCAAATTGGAGTGAACCAGGTTCGTTTATCATATGCCATTCAAGATTAAAAATACAACATGCAAACAAATAGTCTCATACTGCTCTTCATTGGCAAACCAAACTCTACCAACATTTTAACCAACCTGACCATTCAGATGTATCCATGAAGGTTCGGATTTGAGAGAAAATTTACCACCATACTAATGACCCAGTTTTGAGTACTCCTTACCGTTTACAAAAGGAAACATTTTTGGATAAGGGATTGGGAACAGCTTTCCCTTATGGATGCAATGACCGAAGGCAATTTGTCAAGTCCCAGGTGTAGTGATGTCAACAAATTACAATTATTTAATCCGTCCCCAAGCAGAAACAGAAGCCATGGTCATCGGACATACACATCACCTACAGCTCATAATGTGTCTGTAGACGGTATGTTACCT
>JAOXYJ010109872.1:0-11258 GCA_028566555.1 Lithophaga nigra
TATGCCTACAGGTGACTGTTGCAACTCTTGAATTTTTGAATTCCTACTATATTGTATAAAGAGATCCCTCCAAAAAAAGTTTACAATAACTATGTAAAATCGAAGGGGAGACATCAGTTTTAGTGTGCTAAAACAATTCTTACTAGTTTCCACTTGAATTTTGAAATTCATGTTATATATCCCAAAATATATTGTTAAGTAATTGTAAGTAAATATATTGTTATACCAACTGTGCTGGTACCTATTAATATTTAAGAATCTGAATCACTTCGTCGCTTGCAGTAATGAAAAATAGCATTAGAATTTCGTCCTTGACTTTTTTTTATTTGCTGTTGAAGTTCAGATTTATTTTAAGCTTCTGAGGCTAATTAGTTTTTTTCATGAAATTATGGGTTCATTGTATAGGCATAACAGTCTCACGATATCTCACGCATTGCTGAGTTATGAGCAACACTATCCTTGAGACGATACATACTAAACTATGGCGTGTATTTCATCGACTAGGAAAAGCGATAAAAAAAAGATAAACATGAAAAGATATTTATTTATTCATATTTTGCAGTTTCCGTTTCGGTTCGGCGAATAGTATAAATGTCTTATAGAAAGTTAAATGATGCGATAGACAAATTTAAAATACAAAGTCTTTCTACTTACATATCACCATAAATACTACCAACAAAACTACCAAAGAATGTCCCTAGATGATGTGCCATGACAAGATGACTGCGGTAGAACTTCTGGTCACAAACAATATTAAACTGTGGAGTATTAACAATATGGTATGTAGTATAGGAAAATATGCTCCATTTACACAGCACGAAGTGCACCAATTTCGTCTAAACTAAGCATTATAATGATTGTAATGACATTATTTTTTTTGTATCTATTGTGAACACACTGAACTATCTTCACGCTGTTCAAGTATCCATCCGTTTTCCCTTCAACACTGTCCACTCAATTCTAATGGTAATGTAGACGAGAAATAATGTGTGACATTAGAACCTTACTGGCTGAGTACCCTACCATGCCAGATACCCAATCTCACCACTTGCCATTTCTACAAAAAGTGCGCTGAAATTTTATTGAACGTTTGGGTTCCCTTTGAAGTTAAATATGTGCTGATTTCAAACAATGAATAAAATTTTAACTGGCACTTTCAAATTGACAGAAAAACCTTGCATAGCGAGATAGGATAGTCAGTCAATACTTTTCAACAGGTTTAAAATTGTACTTCTTTGGTGCCTAATTTTTGTCCGTAAGTGTTTCAATCCTTGTAATTACCACCATTCACAGAAACATTCTAATATCAATTATGCAATATATCGCCATCCCTCATTTCAATCCAGTTTTAAAAGATTTTGGGCTCTGTATTTCACGGAAGGGAGGAGACTGAATTCACATGAGAACGTAAGCATCACAGGGCGATGATATCAAAAGAATCCGCCCAGAAAAATTAAAGTTATCCAAGGAACCGATTTTATGTAGACCATAAACTTATGCAGTCGAATAAATGTGGAAATTGTTTACAGAAAAATATTTGACTCAAAAATCATGTCTTATGTTTATTCAAATGTTACAAAATAGGGCACATTGACTGGGAAAACTAAATTTCCCTGAATAATAAGACATATCTTTTAAAACAATATTGAGAAAAAAGAATATAGTTTTGTATTTGTGTGCTTTGATTTCAGACTTTCATGAGTAGCATTAGGCTAAAAAAAAATATGCTAGGTTCTCAGGCCCCGCCGCATTCCTCAGATACCCCCCGCATCGGCGCTTTTTATTTGCGTGAAAATCCGGAAATTATTCTCGCTATTACAATTAGTGAATCGGATCACTTGAGTGCTTGAATGAAAGGTAAAAATTATCGAAGGAAAAAGGTATATTTTAACATTGAACAAAACGAAGCAGCAACAGGCAGCAACGAGGAAGCATGGCTTTGATTTCTTGTCATATTTCTTGTGGTGGCCAAGTTTTAATGCCATGGAATATAATCTATGACTTTTCAACCGAGTGTACGTTTACAGAACTATACAATGGACTTAAAAGTGGAAAACTGGCTCCAGATGGTTGGTCGTTTCCGGAAAAATTCAATAATCATTGTGTGTCCGCAAGCATCGGTAAATCGAAGGTAGAGCTTGATCCGGTCGTTATGTCTTGCAGTGTATCAAAGGCAGTTTCAGTTTTTGGAAGGTACATTGTATTTAAGTTAGTTAAGGATGAAACATGTAATGCCCAACAAGATCCAAGTGGTAGTAATCAAACTTCGTCTGGAAGCAATGACAGTAACAGTGCTAAGGCAAAAAAGAATGCATTTGAAATTATGTTTGCTTCTTCAAGGAAACTGTCCTTACCGAAACCCCAAGATGAAGATAAGAAACAAAATTATAAAGTTCGTTTGTACAACAAAGTTTTGCAAATTCTTGAGAAGGCTGGGTTAGGTTTTACACAGCAAGCTATGGACCAAGGGACTAATTTTATTCAATGTTTAACCAACAGCTTATGGTACATTGATCCGTATTTGGAAAGTATGGCTGAAAGGCAATGTTTTTTACCAATGTTGTTCGAACATTTATCTGGATATAATGATCCAACCAGACACAAACACAAACTCGAAGACATTGATAATGATACATTAAAAAGACATGCCAAAACACTAGACTTTATCTTAGAACAAACATGGATTAATGGTCCTATGTGGTTGCCGATTAAAAATGCAGTTCTGAAGTTAAATGAAATGATGTACAAGTATAGTGACTATTTGACAGAAAGCTGTAAAAGGATGGCTGAGAATAGAGAAAGTGAAACAGTTCGCAATGTTGAGGAAAACCAGTCTGTGACAATAATATATCCAAAGTATGTTGTAAAACCAACATTTTCATCACGGTATAAATTCCTGACCCACCACCTTGCCACTTTAGATTATTTTGTGCCGGTCTGTATTGACGAGTACACTCCCAGTGAAACAAGACAAAGACGTTACTACATAGACAATCTCAGTCATGGTATTGGTCATAAATGTATACTGTTCCGAATATCAGCAGGTAATAACCTTGGCAGTCACAATTTTATGTGGCGTATCCCAACGGGAGAACTTAAAGGTGAAACTTTAACCAAAAACACAGAACTAATTCAGAAAATTACAAAAGATATTCCTACTTATCACACTAGGGCCATGAGAAGAAAGTTTGTTCAACAAGCAGCATTACTTTGCAATGTAAAGTCTATGTATGCTAGAAATATATATAAATTACTGACTGGAGACAACAGCTCAGGCACAAATGAACAACAGAAACAGATTGATAGTAGAGTATGTATGGCTTTTGAGATGCAAGATCCTGACATAGTTGTAGATTTACGAGAGCACAATGAGGGAAGACCAAAAAAGTAATTTGTGTTCTTTGATAAAGTTAAGGAATATCTAGAGACAGTTGTTGAAACTGCAGTTGATGACCGCAGACACGATAAATTCACACATTTAGCTTCAGCTATTTCTGTGCCAGATTTACTTAAACAAGTGGCGAAAACCTGCCCTGAAGGCACTAGTATACCAAGCGAACAGTGGCTACGTTTACAATTTGCCCCAAAGGTACCGTCAGCATACAGCTCCTTGCAATATACAGGAAATTTGGAAGTAAAGTTTCAGGTTCAGAGTAGGCAACTTCGTAAAGAACACATTGATACACATTATGCGTCTGCAATATTCCAATATCAGAAACAAATGGCTGTCATGTTTAGGGATGAATGTACTTTCATCTGTATGGACGATAAACACCATTGTAAAGTTGGGGAACCCGGTCATCCCGTAGCAGCTGTTGATCGTGGCAAAACAGTTATTGTTAGCCAAAACAAAGTTTTCGCTGTTTTTGACCATGACTTCACAAAATTCTCAGTTGTTCCCAGTGTAACTATGTTGTTAGATGTACCAGACAGTATTTATGGTTCTTTTTACAGAGGACAAGTATATGTCGGTGTAAAAGATTTAGTACTTGAAACATCAAGTCCAATACGTCACATTACAGAGTTGAGTCAAATACTTAAACTTGAAAATGCAGAGAAACCAGTTTTATTCATTTATAGTGATGGAGGACCTGACCATAGACTCACTTACTTGTCTGTTCAGTTAGCATTGATTTGTCTGTTTATTGACGGAAATTATGATATGATTGTAGCTGCAAGAACGCCACCTATGTCTTCATGGAAGAACCCCCCAGAGAGAATTATGTCAATACTCAATCTAGCTTTACAGTGTGTGGGATTAATGCGTGAACAGATGTCTGATGAATTTGAAAAAAAAGATGAATTCCAAATCTTGACTGAACCAGTTACGAGACTTTGCTGAAATTAGTGAGGAAAATCGCCAGGAAATGATAGACAGCATAGAACCAGTAAAGGTAAAAACATTTCATTTTAATATTGATAGGTTTAATACATAAATGTGGTGACCTCTAGATGTCTAGTCACTTTGGAGATGGGAGGTTGTCTCTTTAACATTTACTCCATATCGGTTCTTTTTCATACATGTAGGTTGTGAGAGTTAAAACTTATTGTTGAAGGCCAATACAGGAATTTTAATAACAGCAATATAAAAAGCACTGTTCCTTTGTTTTTTTATACATATATACTGTGCATCATATTTTCTGGAAGGGTAAGCATGTCCTGTTCCAAATGTGACTTCCCTTCAATATATATATACCAAGACTACATTTGCACCTATATTGAATTTTGCAGGTTCTGCTTACAAAACTTTTTGAACGACTTCATTTGAAGGAGAAGGCTTTCAAAACTTTCAGTGCGGCGACAAAGCAGGACTGTGATGTTATGTGGGACAACCTAAAGACTTTTGGTGAATCCATTCAGTGTCCACTTAAACAGCTTGACCTCAACAAGGCAGTTAAACAAAGGTAAATATGTATGAATGCTTCAAAATTCTTTAAATTGAAAAAGAACCCCCCCCCAAAAAAAAAAATAATAATCAGCATTCAGCTTTAATATGGAACATATGTAGACAAATGTAATACCAGTACTCAAAACAAATTTAGATCTCACATTTAAATATGCAGTATATATTCTTGATTTGATACACATACATGTTTAAAAGTGGATATTTGATTAATGACGACATATGTATTGAACTCACCGATTTTAAGATTCTCCAAAATGCATTTGTTTTTCCAACTCATTCTTGGTTTAATTTAAAAAAAGAACAACACTCTTTTATGTGAACCATGCATATCAAGTCTGCCTTTTATTATCATAAAAAATCACAGTTTGTTACATTTGACTTTTAATTTGACGTAAATGTTCTTCCAGACAGCATTCCTGCTTTAAAGAGGTAAGTTGTGAAATTCATGGTGATGGTATTCATGTATATACTTCTAGCTATGCTCTTGTGGAGTGCCACTTTCTATCTAATCCATTGAATGCTTGCACTTTGTATACTCATTCGTAGCACACTAGTAAATTACACTATATGCTATATCTGGTTGATGACATGTCTACTTGTGGTGTGTTTGCACTTCAATATATACACTCCAGAATTTGTTTTATTTGATGTCATACATGAATGCTTATTTTTATTTTAATATTGCTTTAAAACATGTATAGTGATCTGTCTGTATTTTTACATATGCTGTCAGTATTTATTGTTGTATAATAGTGCAGGGTCAAACTTGTATATCCTTTTTATTTGTCTGCATTGTACAAATATTTTTCAGGCCAGACCTATCTGCATTTATTGACCATTGCACTGTACAACGTTCCTACTTCTTCTGCATCAAGAAGTGTGGAGATGCTACTTGTGTGATTTGCAAGGAACCACGTCTTCCCCCTGATGTATTTTCACAGCTTCATGTACTTCCAGACCCTGTCCCAGGTAAATTCTTTGTTTTGTCAATTTTACTATTATATTGTGTTACAATGTACAGTACATGTATCTTTTTAAAGCACAGTAAATACTTCAAAAGAAAACAGTGCAAAAAATACCCACCATGATAAAAACTGATTCACAGATATTTGCCATACATGCTGTGCTACAAAGCACAAGAAAGAAATATGAACATAAAAGGAGATAAACTGACTTGGTACAGGCACACACACTGTATTATAGGATTAAACCTGTTTGATATAATGTGCTATAGAAACCACTATATCATATTATTCTTTGCAGGAGAAGAGGATCACTACAAATCCTTTGAGGAGGTGTATGGGACGGAAACAACGGAGGAGCATAAACCTTCTTCTATCGCCAAGACAACTACAGGGCATCAGATACCTTTTTCCGCATCTGCTCAAACTGCTAAAACGGTGGAGATGACTGTAACTTGCGTTGATTGTGATAAGCCACGCGTACTATACTCAGGAACAAAGTTAAACAATCAGGAGAAGAACCTCTTAAGGCGTTTGCTTGAATTATATAATTACTCATGTGGTGCTATTTTACAGGATTTGAAAACTCTTGACAATAGAACACCCAGAGTGAATGCTTTGTTAGATAAAGTATTTGTGAGGCAAAATATAACTTGTAGAAATGAAGTTGAGGTTCCATACTTCAGTGCTAAATGTTTTCCGAATATCTGTTGTCACTGTGGGAGTGCAGAGGAGTTGACAGTTGAAGAGGGTTCATACCCATTTTGTCAAAACTGTGTTGCAAATAAAACTAGGAAACGAAAGTACAACATATTTGAACAAAACAAGCAAAACAAGGCAAAGAAAAAAAAGTGAACATGTGAATGAAAATTTGTTGTATTCTGAATACATATAATAAAGGCAAAATAAAACATAGTATATATGAATGTCTTTATTAAAAAAATGCATACTTTCAGAACAGGTATCACTTTAGAACTAGTACATATCCCCCCCCCCCAATACACAACTATGAAATAAAAAACATCATTATACACAGGCACAACAGCGATATATACATCAGTAATTGGACATACATAAAAATAGACAGATATATTAAGCATAAACTTAGAGGATGAGAAGTTAAAACCACTGTATCATGTCTGTTGTTTGAAAAAAAATGTCCGGAAAAAACCCTAAAATTTCAAAAAAAAGCCTTCCTCCCTCATTCAATTTTTCAAAAAATGGCCTGCGATCCTATGCATTTTTTTTTGTATGGCCTAATAGAGACCCTTTCACTGGAACTGCATTTCTGTGACTTTGCGGGAACTGTCATCATTTTCCGCCCAAACTCAGACGTCAATGGACAATTAAGCAAGCTGTCACATTTTTATGACGCCGCATTTTATCCATCCAACACCAAACGCGATAAACGTATGAAATTTGTATGTATTTTTTGCGGCTTGACCACTTGACGGCAGTTGATAATATATTACTATTGATATTTGAGGTGCCAATCAATAAAACTTAAGGTAATGCAGGTTGATCAGTTTTTGTGCCAGCAGTGGGAGTCGCCCCAGTTTTTGTCTTCATCTGCATATCCATCTCATTGATCAACTGAGATTTCAGATTAAGGTTTTCTTCATATAGCTCATCAACTCTGTGTGTTAGCTGCTTAATGTTTATTTCAAGTTTGTCAATTTCTTCATTCTTCCTCTCCATTTTGGAAATCATGATATCAAGCTCCGATCGAAAATGTTCAGTTGATCGCTGAAGTTCATTTTTCAGTTTGACATTAACTTCTTCTTCATTTTTCAACAGATACTGTAGATGTTCCTCTCGCAGGAGTGATTTATTTCTCTCACTCTGAAGTTCGGATTTCAAACTGTCAATCTGGGATTTCAGATCCTTGGTTTTCGAATCAGTTTCCTGTGAACTGTCTTGTATTTGTGGCTTCCTAAGTGCCGCTATAGTTTCACTAAGTGCGTTTGTACACTTAACAAGTTTTTGTGTGTTATTTTCTTGACTCGCCAGTATTTGTGAGGTTGAATTCGCCATCGACATTTCCAACCTATGTATTTGTACTGCAAGTTCATTATTTGGTGTTTCTGGTGTAAGTCCAGCATTCGATGAAGGTTGAATATGGCTATTATTATTTGAATCCACAACTTTGGGGGTAGTTTTGTCAGCATGCAGTTCACTGCGATTGTCACTATCTTGGGTAAGTAGTTTGATAATGTCCAGCAAGAGTGGGAAGTCAGTATTAGCGAATACCTAATGTTTATTACCTTGCACTTGGATAAAACCTGTTCTTATGAAGAATGTTATTTTGTACAATAATGAGTTCGTCATATCTGCAGTGGACTTCACTTCTATGGTGATAGTCCGAAGGGGATCATCGGCAGTGATGACGTCAGGGCTGTCGACCCATGAAATGTCTATATCAGAAAGTTTTCCCATGTATTCATAGTAATAAAGGTTCAAAGTTTTTATCCACACCTTCAAACGATCAACTGTTGTTCTAAACGATACCATTCTAGCTTCCTTTTTGTAAGCAGTCAAGTCCACACATTCAAATTTTGCCTGTTTCGCCTTTTCCGTTGTCGGTTCTGAGAGGCGTTCAGGAAGACAATTTCGTGGATACTGCACATCAATTTGGTCGTTTTCAAGAAGATCAAGGTATTTGGCATCTTTTATGTCAAACATCATGTATCGATGGCTGATATTTCGTGAACAGTAACGGGATTTTAGCACATGTACACGGCTGCAGAGAATTAATCAGCCAGTCATGCCGGAACCGGAAATAAGTTATAATAAGTTATAATAACTTCTGTAAGGTCATAACTACTGAGATGTCAGAAAAGTTAGTCTAAAACAATACTAATTGGTAATAGTGTAAGTAATAAACGAAGGAGAACAAAGAAACCTTGGTGGAATGATGATTTAACTAATCTATGGAATGATATGTGTAAAGCGGAAAAAATGTGGAAAAGTGGTAAGAATGGAAGTAAAGAATTAAAAGCTATTTTTGTTTCTAAACGTAAATATTTTGATAGTGAGGTTCAGAGAGCGAAACGTAAGTATTGGTATATTATACAAGAAGACCTTTTATCAGAAGCTTCTTCTAATAAAAATACGTTCTGGAAGAAAATTGGTAAGATTGGAATTCAAAATGAACGGAAGACTCTTATTCCTATGGAGGTAGTTGATGCTAACGGTAACGTTTGTGGTAATAAGGATGTTGTACTTGATAAATGGAGAGAAGTATACTCTTCACTGTTAAACCAGTCTAACGAAACTCAATCAGTAAGTCCAAGTCTGAATGAAGGTGATGTAATAACGGTAAATGATTTTATACTGACAGACGAGATTTCCACTGAAGAGACAATTTTTGCCATTAATAAGGCAAAGAAAGGTAAGGCTCCGGGTTTTGACAACATTCCAGCTGAGGTCTTAAAAAACCAAATTAGTGTGTGTTACTTACATAAGCTATTCAATTGGTGCTTTAATACAGGTATAGTGCCGGAAATGTGGAACTATATTGTGATAAACCCTATACCAAAGTCAAATATGGAGGATGTTAGAGATCCTCTTTGTTATAGAGGAATAGCTCTTGCGTCAGTATCCTATAAGCTATATTGTAATATTTTGAACGATAGGCTAACACAGTGGGTCGAGGATAATAATTTGATTGTGGATGAACAAAACGGCTTCTGTAAGGGTAGGAGTACTGTTGATCATATTTCATCACTTACAAAAAATTTATTGATGTACGTAAAAAATTAAAGAAATCAACTTTTTGCGCTTTTATAGATTTTAAAAAAGCGTACGATACGGCCGATAGATTTAAATTATGGCAGAAGCTCGCATCTGTTGGTGTGGCTGAGAAAACATGTAATGCTATCAAATCTATTTACAAAGATGTGATGTGTTCTGTGAGGGTGAATGGGTTTAATACAGACTGGTTTTCGGTTAATTGTGGTTTGAAACAGGGATGTCCACTTTCTCCTGTTTTGTTTAATATGTATATAAATGACTTAGCTATATTTCTTAAGTCATTAGAGGTAGGTATTGATTTGAACGGTGATAAGATATGCTTGTTACTATATGCTGATGATATCGTCAGATTAGCAGAAAATGAAGCGGATTTACAGGTTTTGTTAGATGCACTGTCCGATTGGGGTAACCGAAGAAATATGTTCATCAACCCTACGAAGAGTAAAGTGGTTCATTTCAGAACTCCGTCCATAGAACGTTCTAAGTATGTTTTTACGTGCGGAACAGAAACTATAACAACTTGTGTAGAATATACTTATCTAGGTCTTTTACTTAACGAATTTTTAGATTTTAGTAAAACTGCAAAGGTTGTTGCACAATCAGCTAGCAGAGCGCTGGGATTAATCGTTTCGAAATGTAAGTATATAGGTGGTGTATCATATGATGTGTTTACTAAGATGTATAACACTTTAGTTAGCCCAGTTATTGAATATGGTGCTGCTGTGTGGGGTACAAAATCGTTTTCGTGTATAAATGCAGTGCAGTATCGTGCATGCAGATTTTTTCTTGGGGTAGGTAAATACACTCCAAACGCTGCAGTTATGGGTGATATGGGTTGGTGTCCAGTGTTTAACACCCAATGGAAAGTTATTATGAACTACTGGTGTAGATTTATTGGTATGAATGAAGACAGAATAAATAAAAAGGTATTTGTTTGGGCTGACGAGAAAAGTAAAAATCATAGATGTGTAAAAAATTGGAATTTTATTGTCAGAAAGAAATTGTCTGATTTAGATTTGAACCATTTTTCTGATATTCATACTTGGTATGATAAAAAGGTTGTTATTGACAGTGTCCAGTCGAAAATGTTTCGTGAACATATTGTAGAATGGCAGAGAATTATTAATAATCCGTCGTCTTCGACAGGTAAGGGTGGGAACAAATTACGTACGTATAGAATATTTAAAACTGAATATAAGGTAGAAGATTACTGTAAGTTAATTATGCCTTTCAGTCATCGTAGTGCTTACTCTAAATTCAGATGTGGCGTAGCTCCAATAAGACTTGAGTTAGGTAGATATGAGAATGAGAGTGTAGAAAATAGAACATGTTTTTATTGAAAAAATAATTTTATAGAAGATGAGTCTCACGTAATTTTACATTGCCCTCTTTACCAGGATGTCAGACATATTTTATTTAACGAGGCTGAAAAAAATAATAATGCTTTTTTAAATTTTACTGACAACGAGAAATTAGTGTTCTTATTCTCAAATAGTTTTATTGTTCGTATTTGTGCCAAAACCTGTTTTTTAATTTTAAAGAAAAGAACCGAGGTTTTATATTGTAAATAATATACTTTCATTTATCTTTTATGGATGTATGCTATCTTATTTATAATTATGTGACTAAGTTATAAT
>JAOXYJ010110092.1:0-11257 GCA_028566555.1 Lithophaga nigra
ACTCCTTATGGAGTTCATGTGATCACGTCCAATTTATTTCTCGATATTGTGTATTCCAAACGAATTTATGAATCTGGAATTGCGGTATACTACGCTTCCTTGTACTTTAACATATATATATGTTTTATACTGCAGCAAAACCAAGTAAAACCCCACTGTACGGGGAGTGTAATGACCAGCAAAGATGGTACAAATTCGGTGCACTATGGGAAGCTGATGACGGATGTAACAGTTGCACATGTGTTGGGATCGGGAACTACCAAGGGCCATTTATTTGTACTCAAGGCTTATGTGATTACAAAATGCCAGTTGGATAATATTCTTTAGTCAAGAGTACTGATAAATATAGAAAAAAATATATTGTATCATTCATAAAATAAACTGAAGGAGTTCAAATTTGATTGGAGTTAGAGCTTTCAAATTTTGACTTGTCATTTGATCCATCATCAGTCACGAAAGCTCTAAATTCAAAATCAGCCCCACTTTTCAGTACTATCTATGTAATGTCAAAACAAGACGATCCGAAAGGGTAATGTTATGCGATGTAAGTTCAACGAAATGTAAACGTCTGACTCTAATGCATTGTGATACAATGTATGTAAGGCCAACTTTGATCCGATAACATCCTCCGTCAAATCCATGTTTACAGTCGGAACCATTGAGGACGTCCTCACGCAGACTCAGTTAACGTTTCAGTCTCACTTTAAAGTGTAATTTTTGGTTTTGCATCAGAATAGAGATAACTATAATGTATTTGAAGAGTTGCTGGGGATTTGACCGTCATAAATATCCGTTTTACTGGCTCCGCTACGCGCCGCCAGACTGTCAAATCTCCAATTTACCAGGCAACTCTTCAAATACAATATAGTCTAATTATCTCTTAAATGTAATTATAAATATTGAGTGAATCTGCTGGTGTTTCAAAAAGGCCTTTCTAGTCGTATATAACATGTATAATAGGTGTGAACAGTGCTATAACTTTATAATGAATTGTTTTACGGAGTCGTATCCTTCACGTTTGAAATAGAACAGGTTCTAGTTTTTACAAGTCGTTTATGACTTTTCGATACCATCGAATCAGGACAGCTCATTTTTTGAGGTCACCAAGGTTAGAGCTTCATCAAAATCATGACGATGCACCGCTCAAATCCGTCAACTTAATGGTGTTACCATCTCCTGTAGGTCCGATAATTCCCGCACTATGGTATGATACGCCTCATACACCTTGGTATTCAAATACGTCGGACATTATTATGAACTGATACAACGGCAAATAGCACGATGAAAATTACCACAATGATATTCTCACCATCACCGGTCTCATTGATTGAGTTAATATTTTTGGAGGGTAATAGGAAAACAAACGAGAAAAAAGATACGACTTGAAAGATCGTTTGAACAGACAAGTGATATATTACAAAAGTTGTATGCGACTTGAAAGACTATTTGACAAGGCGTTAAGCGTATCGTTGACAGAAAAACGCACATTTTCTACATGAAGAGCTTCCACATTCAATTCTAGAAAAATGGATTTCAGAACGTGTCTTTATTTTAGAACTGAATGCATCTTTTTGTAGTTTCATAGGGTTGTAAAAGCGTTGATCGAAAGCAGTTTTTATGACAGTTTTGATTTCGTGAATTGAGTAAGCCTTAAAATCCATGAAAACTGGTACCCATCCAATTCTTACAATTCCACTGCATTTACTAATTAGTAACAATATTCAACCATTTAAAATATCGATGTCACTGAAGTCTTGTGATATTCCTGTTTTTGACGATATTTCTTTATCTTCCATGTCACTATCGTCACCACTGAGCCTTACCGCAGTAGAAACTGCATTTTCTTCTAAATCTTTTCGTTCATTATCCTCACTTTCTGTTTCAACATCACTACAAATTAAGTCTCTGTTCTTTTTCCTGAAGAGATCCTCGTCATCTACATGACTACGTTTTCTTTTGTCAGACTTCAAACGTTTTTCATTCTTCTTATTCAACATCATTTTTGTCAGAAAATGTAGAAGTCGCCCAATTTCATCCGAATATTGAATAAGCTTTTTGGCTAGGACTGCAATATCACTTTCACCTTTATTAACTAAGCAATGTTTCCAATTTTTAAAATGATTTCGTGATATTGGTATTTCTAACCTCTTTTTAATATCGGGCTCCATTTCAGATGCCACCATATTTATTAAATTTTCCAGCGCTCCCTCTATCCACACAAAAGTCTTGGCCTTTTGGCATGCATATTCAAATCGCAAAATGGCTTCTTTATTTGTAAGAAATGCATCGAGATTTTCAAACTCTTCATCAAATTCGAGATAAAAGTTTTTATTCCCACTTATTCTTAACTTGAACTCTTGGGTTTTCGGCTTTTGTTTAACCATATCAAAGTCGTATATAGCAAAGCTTTCTCGATGAATTTCCTCACAAAATTTCATTTTACTGGGACCAGAATCTTTACCTTCGGCTAAGTTAACGACGTGTATACTTGATAGATAAGTTTTAAATTCATAGTCGTTTGTTACGTTAATGTTACCAAATGTACCAAAGTTTCTGTCATGAATTTCGACATCATTTAATAAAATGTCAACAACTGCTTCCATGATAATTTGATCAGTTAAGCCTTCTACAAATAAAACTCGCTCTGAGAAAAGAAGATTCTTCATCTCGTCTACTCTGCCGTATTTTTTATATCCACTTGGAAATTTATTAACAACATGAGAAACGTGTTCACCATCAAAAGTTTTAGAGCATAAATGAGTTTTTTCAATTGTGGAATGATCTAATATTGCAGGATGATGAGAAATGACTAGGACCGTCTTATCCTTAACCTTTTTGAGAACCCAGTCACGCATTCTAGTAATCATATGAGGATGCATTCCTCTGTCTGGTTCCTCGAGCGTTAACGTAAAGTTTTGTTTTTGTGATAGCAGTAAAGTTAACTGCTTGGCCTCGACAACGCCTTCAGGGATCTTTAAAAGAGGCTTATAGTCTTCAGCTGGTCTTTCTGCATTACTTACTACAATTTCGCCATTAACTTTTTTAAACTTATAAGGGTAAACTAAATGTCTATCGTAGGTCTTCTCAAGTTCCCAATCTATATGTGTTTGGTTTTTATCATCAAGGAGGTCCATTAAAATTTCTGCATGGTCACTAGCCGTTTTGTAGTTTTTATCTCGATAGGAAGAGCTTACCAACTTGCTTCGTGTCCATTGTAAAGGACCAATGGACCTCATTGGCATTACGCCTACATAACTCTCTGCCAACCATTCAAAAATATCATTGCACGATTCCTCCAACTGATGATTCTGGTCAAAAACACATTCAGTCTTGATAGTCTGAAAAAGTTTCGTTACAGAACTATGGACAGAGTCAGAACTTGTTCCTTTGCCAGTGATATTGATGACACGATCATCTGGTTCACTGTATGTCATATGTGCACAAACTGGCGACCGCAGAGTATCAGTGTTGCAGTTCAGGAAACACTCAAATCGTTGTGCAAATAACTGATACAAGTTCTTATCGTCTATTGCGTAGAGAACTTTATAGTAATAATAATCTCTGGTGTCCTCTTTTTGGCCAGCCCTAGCGGTCAATTTGAATTTTTGAGGTATGACAAATAGGCCCACGACAAGTTTTGAAGCCACTAACGATAGAATGGATTTCTCTTTTCGTACAGATTTAATTAATTCTTCAGGTATATTAAAATGACAAATCGCATACGCCAATTCTCCTTTATTTGGTACGGAAGATGTACTTGTGTTTAATTTGTTTGACAAACATCTGCGTATTAACTCAAATACTGCAGTTTTTCCTGTGGAATTGCCTCCAATGATGAAATTGACACCATCTTCAAATTCCAGTCTTTGAGGATGAACAAAATGTACAAAATTGTGCATTGATATTGACCTCAACATTGTCCTGAAAATATACAT
This sequence comes from Lithophaga nigra, assembly GCA_028566555.1. Classification (NCBI taxonomy): domain Eukaryota; kingdom Metazoa; phylum Mollusca; class Bivalvia; order Mytilida; family Mytilidae; genus Lithophaga; species Lithophaga nigra. The sequence goes on from JAOXYJ010110092.1 coordinate 3,936, forward strand.
GTAAATAACAAGAAAATTGTTTTGAAATCAAATTGCCAGAATCTACAGGATGATAGGTACGTTCATTGTACGTACACCAAAATGAAAATAACGTCAGGGTTTGCCAAACATCGATTGCTCCAGACGTTTTAAACTAACCATGACGTGTTGGTATACGTTTTTGAAAATTTTACCCACAATGCACGAGATCTGAAACGGTGAAAATATGTGTAAATTATTCACAAACAAAACAATCCTTACTTATACCCTTCTATCAAACAAAATGAAGATCTGTACAACAGAGTAAACAAATTATGAAAATATGTTTCCCGACCAACCTTTTTATACTTAACTCAAGTATCAGCCTGATATATACACATGTAGGAATAATTTTAAAAATCAGAAATCAGTTGTTGAGCCTTTACTTGAAATATGTTCACGCTGTAAGAGACGGTAGGTGTTCAGTCCGATGTATTTATGATATATATATATATATATATATATATTCTCAATAATAACAGTGAGATAAACTTGAAATTCGATGTGAAAAAGGTTAGTATATGACCGTTTTGATGTATTTTTACGATACCAAATGATTTGTCCGGAAATTTGTTAATATGCAAGAATCTCCCAGTGATATCGAATCTAGACAGAGAAAGAGGAACCTCTGTTTAATTTTCAGGAGGAACCCTAAAAAGTGGTAGTAGCATGTAATCCAAAATGACGTCCGTATACTCATTCGGGTTACAATAATTTATTTAGATTCCAAATAAAAAAAATTATAATTTGTTATTCATAGAAACTGCAATTTTATGTTGAATTTAAAAATTACATTTAAATACTTAATTTTTTTTTTATTTAAATTAGAAACTAGTCATGCACAAATATATCTTGAAACTTACCAAGTAAGTATAGCCCTTACGAGAAGATAAAAAAAAATAATCGAACACAAACTAGGAAGCGAACACATGTATGAATTATGCATGTCTTGCTTCATATGTGACATCGGCCATTTTGCATAGTCTATAAAGCCGCTCACATTTCGCAAATGAGTTTAGAATGGTAATGTCTATAGCAAATTTATGATAAAGACAACTTATAATGCTCCAAATAATTGTGATTATGACCATAAAAGGATGGGTTGCTATAAGGCCAATTTTCGGCTTACAATAGAATCCTGTTTTATGTATCTAAAACGGAGACCACTTAAAGGATGAAAAAAATTCAACTCTATTTCCTTGACGACACCCTCCTTAATCATGTGGTCAGCAATACAAAATGATAAAATTTTACCCTGCCCTTTCCAAAGACTGAAGGAAATACTAACATTGTCTATTATAACCGAACCTTAATTAGAACTAGAGGCTCACATGAGCATGTATCGTTCATCTGGCCCATTTTAGAATATCTACATAGTAAACAATGAAAAGGAAAATTACAATTTACATTAAATAAAGTATTGTACTTGTTACTCATTAAACAGTTCAAATTCATCAAATCCACAGTTTTGAGTCAATTGTTGGTGAAGGTACAGTCAAAAAACTAATTTCCTATACAGTTAAATGTATGACTACTATGTATGTGCCGACAAAGGCCATATTAATTAACCAATCGGCACAAAATGAGGCGGCTTTGTAGAGGGCCTTCTATATCTATACATTATTTACACAGAGTTTAATTGGATTTGCGATATTCGTTTCAGATAATTTCCCATACACTTTAATGTAAAACTGTGCTTCTAGATCCACATGTTAGCCGGTCAGTATGAAATAAGGCGTCCTTGTAGAGGAACATCCATTCAACCAACATTCCTATTAAGTTTTAAAACACATTGCCTTGTAGATTCAGAGGAGATGGTTTTTGAAAATCGGCTAGTCAGAAACAAAAGCCTCTGACCACTATGTTAGTCGACAAAAGATGAAGCTTTGTAGAGAACCTTCCATACATCATTTATACAAATTCGTTTGATTTGGCCCAGCGTTGTAAGAGGAAAAGATTAAGATGCGATTTTCCATACACTTCAGTGGAAAACTATGTGCCAACATAGCTGCCATGTTAGCTGTACAATCACCACGAAATGAGGAATCTTTATAGAGGAGAACCCATTCATCATTCCTGTAAAGTTTCAAAACATTTGGACTTGTAGTATCAGAGGAGAAGATATTTGAAAATTGGCCAATCAGAAACAAGAATTGCCTCTAATGGCCATATTAATTGACTAGTCAGCACGAAATGAAGAAAATTTGTAGAAGACATTCCATGCATCATTCATACAAAGTTTTGGTGCATTTTGCTAAGCGGTGTCAGAGGAAAAGGTTAAAATGTAATTTCCTATACAATTCAATGTAAAACTATCTGCCGCTATGCCGCCTTGTCAGCCGTCTGATCACTATGAAATGAGGAATCTATAGAGGACCATCCATTCATCATTCCTATGAAATATTAAAACATTTGGCTTTGTAGTATCAGAGGAGAAGATGTTTTGAAATTGGCCAATCAGAAAAAAAGAATCGCCTCTGGCGGTATTTTAATTGACCAATCGGCATGAAACGAGGAATCTTTGCAGAGAAGACCTTACATACATCATTCATACAAAGTTTGGTTGATTTGGCTCAACGGTATCAGAGGAGAAGGTAATGTAATTTCCCATACAGTTCAATGTAAAACGATGTGCCGCCACAGCCGGCATGTTTACCATTGATCAGTAAGAAATGTAGTCCATCAGCCAAGTTTCAAAACGCCTTTCATTTACAGGTTTGTGTGATACCCCTGTAGACCGTAATTTTTATGTACATATCGGAAGTCAAGGGTTTCAACTATCAAATTAAACTTCTTGTAGTCAAATCAGTACGTCGCAACGATGTACAACATCAGTGTTTATTGACCTACCATATTTGCAGCCATTTATATCTGCTATTTTAGGCTTGATTTATCAAACCAAATGTTATTTTCTCCATGAAAAGGACATTATTTCAAATTAATTCAGGGGTGAAATTAAAATGAGACGCACATTTAGTTTTCGGATTTGCCAGATTAACAGCTATTAATAATTTGGTATCAAATATTTTAAAATTTTTGTACTGTAAAATGCACTGTTATCATCATTTTATAAAATATTTTTACAATATGCGGGACAAAAGTTACATAAAATGTAAAATTATGATTTGATTTATTAGTTAAAACTTTAAAAAGTTCGCATCAAAATATCACTTTCCCGAAATTCTTTATCATTCCTTTTCATTTTACTAAAGACTTTTTATAAGAAGTATTGGTTTTTGCGAGTCTGTCTGTTGAGTAAATTATTTACTTTATCTTCTTGTTTTTAGAACATTGTTTACATTTTTTCCCTTTTCTTTTTCTTTTTTTCTTATAATAAGGACTTACAATAGTTATATAAGTCCTTTTCCTTTGTTTATATGGTTTAATTTTCTACCTTACACTTTTATAGTTTGTTGTTGCTGAATATTTTTATTTGAAAACTATTATATGTTGTATTTGTATTAAGGGATTTCTCCTTTTTTGCACCTTTCTTGCTGTAATTGAGAACGTTATATTCAGAGGAAAACGATAAACGTTCATATTAATCCCGATACCAAGCAAAAAGAACTGTCGATCAAACAAATGTAACCTGGGGTATCTGCTCAAGCAATTGAGCGACGAACCGGCAAGGTGGTTTTTTGCAAGTGTTCCCTAACATGCCATAATTTAAGCGCGAAGGTTTCACTTCATGGTACCAATGACACGTACAGTAAGGACGAACAAGGAAGGAACAGATTAGTTATCCTCTGGATTAGAACTTCATATACATTATAATAGATTAAATATACCATTTCGATTTTGTCCATTCAGTAAAAGAAAGTACTGAGTACAATACAATCCGATGATGTGTCCGGTTGGATTAAGCACGTTAAATCCAAATCCCCATTGGATAGTGCCATGCTCTCTGCACATTAAAACATCTTGCAACAACTCCTTATAAGGGTCCGTAGATAGCTTGTCATATGCCAAAATGTGTTCCTCTAACCAGCACTACCTTATTTTCCAGTGATAATCAAATTTTACCGACATTCCCCTGGTCCAGCCGTTTTTCTACACATTCAAACTAATTTTTATTGAAATTGTTCACGTCCTGAATATGACGTTAAATATCAATCAATCAATCAAGTAGAAATGTAGGTAGTTCGGTCGGTTAATTCTATATAATGAAAGAAATGGCCAAAACAATTTTATCGAACTCAATTGTATGATGAAAAGCACAACATAAAGTAAACAACCGTTCAGAAGCAAATTGCTAGGCTAGCCTATTTGGGTGCAAGTGCTCTAAGGAACAAAAATTTATCGTAATATCAGGAAAGGAAAAGCAAGAACTAAAATCTACATTTTTCTTGCAATTAAATGTTTGCTGTACTTCATTTAACTTTGTTACTTAAGACAGACATCGCGTGACGCCTCCCCTTTTCAGTATAAAATGCTTAAAAATTTCTGTTGATAGAAAAAGTCGAATGTATTAAACTCTTGTTATGCATCATAACATATTTCATGTTATTTCGGTCATGAATATGATCATTTAGACAGTAATAGTGAAATTTTTAATTTTCTGTCATTTTACGACTACCCTTAAATGAGCCCCAACTGTACCCCCTTTGCGGTATTCATTTTCGACTACAACATACAAAATAATAATTTATATTTTTGTCAAAAAAGGGTGGTCTATAGGGGTATCCATCAAAAATTATATTTTCAGGTTTGGCTGATGGACTAATGAGGAATCTTTGAAGAGGACCACATTTATCACACATTTATCAGCAGTATAAAGTATCAAAACATTTGCCCTTGTAGTATCAGAGAAGATTTTTGAAAATTAGCCTTTAATTGACCAATCAACACAAAATGAAACTCTAATTAACTGATGGATAGTGAATATATTATTAATATTATTCATTACTTACTGTGTATTTTGCAGGTGATATTTGCCAACACGATCACATAATTCATTATTTACTTATATAATTGTTACGCAATGCGGGTAGATTGGTTTTTCCACAAATGCAGGTAAGTAAAAATTTTCAATCAATAGTTATTAATAGCTTTTGCCATTATTGGTAATCTATTTTAAAATTGACATAAAGTTTCGTTCTTTTAGTCCTGGAACGTTTTAGTTGGAATTTTTTCCGTGGATTCGCATGTAAAGATTTGATATTGATGTAATTCATCATAAAATAAGGTGCAAGTTCCAATTGTCATTATTGACAAACCAATATTCAATAATATTAGCACTGTTGCAAAATACAACTGCAACCATGTGACCGTACTATTCAACCATTAATCACAACAAACGAGTTTATGTTCGGGACATGTGTCTAGTAAAAAAACAGCAACAACAACAACAAAAAACTGCTGATATAGTGAAATTGAATTATCTATAGTTTCCCCTTCTAATAAACTATCAAAAGACAAGGAATGTGCGGTCAACGGATTTGACTTGAACGGAATAAATTTGATTGTTAATTCGTATACAATTTGATTAGAAGTTCTTAATATAATCCTTTATCGTTTACTTTTTGAACATCTTCACTTAGATTTGTATGTTTTGAATGATTATTGACTTGAACTTAGTTATTAATTCTAACTCATACCCTTCTTGATAACTTAACCTGAAGACTAAATACTCTGTACATAATGTTGCTTCATATTTTTATATCTGTTTAAGGCAGTTTTTCGTCCTGATGTTATTTCCTTCGATTGGTCGGTTTAATGTCCAGCGGCAAGTTTATGTGCATTTTCGGGACGAAAACAAATTAACAATATATAAAATTGGTACGATCTTAAAACTGGGGGTACCGGGAGAAAGGACGGATAATTTTGATTGCCACTGGAAAAAGTGGACAGGATGGGTAGGGACGGAAAATTTAGCCTTGATACTGCTCACCTACGTGCTACTCGTAATGAGCTTGTTACAAGCGTTCTTCAGCATGCACAGAGCATGGCATTCTCCCAACATGGACCTTGGATTTTACGTTCCCATCTGACGGACGAGTCGTTCATTTTTACATCCCGCACAACCAAAGGACTCTCCATTGAGGAAGGGGTTGTACCCCATGGCCGGAGAAACCGGGTCCTATTTTTATACCCGGGCTTCCCTCGAGAGGGTGTGTTTCCTTCAAAATTTCTTCTTCGTGCAATAAGCGAAAATTAATCCCCAACGTAATTTTGTGTTAAATGTAAGTCAGGACTGTGTTTTGTTGTGTACTGTTTCTATTCCCAAGGTGTATTTTTAAAAATAAAGACTTAGTACAATAATATAAAAAAGAAACCGAATATTTGATTTTATATAATTGTACATAACAAGTCGTGAATGGTGAATATATAATGTCAATCTTCTCGAATACAATTACATGAAAAAAAATCATAGTTTACTAATATCATTATTACGCAATACGGGTAGATTGGTTTTCTGAAAATGTAGGTAAGAGAAAAATTTGTCAATAAAATTTAAATAACATGGAAGTCATGGTAATTTGTTGTTATGATACTATTTCCATTGTCTATGTGTAGTTATCTATCAAAAGATATTAGTACAAATATATTAATGGTTTATTTTGACAAAATGTTTACATGGCTTATAATCAATGACAAAACCGTGATATACAAAAGCAAATGCTCTGAATTATTTATAGTTTAACATCGCAGAAATTTCGAAATTTGGAATGTGAAGTACTTTCTTCATTCTCAGTGACTTTATTTGCTATGTGGTCATATTGCTTACAGATTTCAGCAAATATTTTGGACAACAGATTTCGTTAGGGGTACACTGCATGGAAAAAAGTCTTACTCTAGTGATAAGAATGACATTTGTGACCTAATTAATCGATAATTTTTGTCACCTGCATCTATGACATTCAGATAGGCTTAAAATTCCGGTATAAGAAAACTTTTATGGAATTAATATTTTCAATCTTTTACGAAACTCAATTAGTACAAAAAATAAAATTTAAATCAAGGTCAAATTTCAGAAGATAAAAAAAAAATGATTGATCATAATATTAACACTTTTTGTGACCTTGATAAAGGTCAAAGATGAAGAAAAGACAATGGCGATGAAAAAGGCTGCACAACTTATGAAGCCAAAATTCAATATCCACATTTAATTCCAGTATACATGAATGATATGATATCATATGGCCCCTAATTTAACCCTAAACCCTAAAATAATGAATACTAGAGGCTCACCTGAGCCTGTATCGCTCACCTGGTTCTAAATTTACCAATTCTAAGTCATTTCCAAGAAGATCTTCAAGTGTACTTCCCTTGGGGTCCAATGTTAAACAATGTTCCATTATGGT
>JAOXYJ010110201.1:0-18128 GCA_028566555.1 Lithophaga nigra
ATGACTAGTAGAGTTATATCATTCCTTGCATAAAGCCTGATATATCATTGTTGTGTCATCTACATAGCAGGGGTGACACATAATATTCACTATTGCTTGTGTCTGCATTGTTGTCAAACTTTGTTTAGCAACTTAACAACCACTTCTAAACCAGCAAAGGGAATTCAATCAAATTTGCACAGTTTGTTTACTTAGAGATTCATTGATGTGCTGTTTTATTTAAGGGACGACCATTTCATTTTTTTTTGGGGGGGGGAGCTTGGAAGATTTTGTAAATATATATTTTGATCCTGATTTTCATGAAAATGAATTATTTGATCCTCGCACTGAAGAAAAAAAATATTGGCCTCAATTTCACTCCATCAACACTCAGATCATGACTTATATGGAAATAAATAATTTTTTCGTCAACTGCATAAAAAAAATTTAATTTAATGGCAAAACAGTAGAAATTAAATAATCCACAAAGATATTCCAAGCCTCCCCCCTGCGAAAATCATATGGTCGTCCCATTAGGGCATAATAAAAAAAATTCATATATGTTCAACCTCCCTCCCACTTTTTTCAGAGCAAGAAAATTTTCTTATTTTGATTTCTGGTCATTTACCATGGATATGGGGTATGCACATGTACATCACAAAGAGTGGGACAGACTTGCATAGTTGCATTAGTTCTAACAATTCTGCATCTGGAGACTAATTTAACTTAAGCTCTGCTGGTCAACATGGTCAAGCAAACCAGTCTAAATTTAGGGTAATTTGTAGCAATGCTTTCATTCAGTCAACGTATTCGTTCCTTTTGGATGAAATGAACAAGGGAAGACAACATCAATTACAATGCATTTTAGATTTGTGACTGTGATGGAATAAACATCAAAGTAGAGATACAACAGAGTTTATTTGAAAGTACATGTATTCTACATGTAATTGCTTACATATTGACAAGTTGGTCCCAGCTTAATAAATTGTTCCTCTGCATTAATAAGTGAGCAGTTCATGGCACTTAAATATAAATCTATTCTGTTATTTAGTGTACAATCTTAACTGAAATGAGTTAATTTTAATTCATGAAGAAAATTTAAGCCTATTCAGCATGTTCAGATGTTTTTTTTATAAAAATATATAACTGAAATATGTTACTTAAATTACATTCATATTGTGCTAAAAGATGAATTAATTCAGATTAACCGATTATGAATGTCATATTAGATTAGTAGCATCAGAAGCCAGGTTTGATAAAAAAAAAGTCAAAAGAAAACAAAACGCATCATACAAAACGCATAGTCCAGGGACATATACACAAATTGGCCAGAATTTGGCCCACAAAGAATGACAAAGGCATATAAATAATGATAAAGGACAAAACCAACATATAAAACTAAATACAAATGAACATCACAGACTCCACTGAAAACTGGTAGTGAACCTAGGTGCTCCGGAAGGGTAAGCTGTTCCTGCTTCTTGCAAGACGCCCGCCATGATCATGATGATGCTCATGTTGTATCCAGTAATTCTTCTGTCCTTAAACCATGCTTCATGTACCATATTCGACCTAATAAGCGCCTAAGGCACTTAAAAAATTTAAAAAATTAATAAACAGGGGCGCTTATTTGGAACACCAAAAACCACAATTTTATCATGTCTGCGACCATTTCTGCAATACGTTTCTACAATGTGTCTACTACTTCCGGTTATAAATTACATGGCGACTCAAGAAATAGACATAAAGTAAATAAATACCAGTGTATTACCATAACTCAGAAGTGGTGGGAGGTGTGGAAAAGTTCTGGTTCATTCATTTTCTTGAACATGTTGAAACTACAACATTAATATACCGTCTGCGGTATACGTGAGTAAGCTTAGACAATTTGGCATGTTGAGGGGGGTGCTTGTGCATTTTGACATGGAAATACTTTCGGGAACGCTTTTTGGAGCAGGGGCGATAATAAGGTCGAATACGGTAATGGCTTTTTGCGAATTTAAGGTTGAAAACATTGGTATTTGTTCATGAAATTTGGCATGAAATTGCATATATAATTTTATATAGAATATGCATATATAATATTTTAAGTAAGTTGTTATTGAACATGTTGAAACCAAAAATGAAAAATATTTTTCTGCAAAGATTTTTTGTTTATACATTTGTAATTGAAACATTCATTGACATTGGTTTGATTGGGCATTTTCCCATTATAAAATACAATGAAATACATGCCATAGAAAAGGGAAACATTCTAAAATGGTCAATAAGTGTTTCTGATTAAAAGCCTCTTAAATGCCTCTAAAAGAAATAATTTCCACTGAAAAATTTAAGGACCTTTTAGAAAATCCCAAACAAAGAGTTATCCCCCTTTTCAATGTTAATTTCCATAGGAAACATTATTATAGCTCTAGAAAACTTATTTGTAAACAGAACATTGGTTTGTTGTAATATTCTGTTACTACTAAGCAAGTTTGATAATCAGACACACTTTTTGTTAGCTGGGAATGTGAAATGTAAATAAAATTGCCAAAAATCCATTACGTGAAACAGGAGGTTCAAAGACAGTTGTCATTCCAGTAGAAGAGGACAATTGTCTAACATATACATGATATAGGAAAGAGATCTGTTCTCATCGTGGAAACAGATACTTTGTATCGGTCTATGTACGGTATATACATAATTTAGCTACCAACTCATGATGCAGATATAGAATTTCTGGACTGATGACTTCAATCTGTGAATAACAAATCCTTTGTTGAGTATATAGCTTTGTCGTCAGCAAATGTACTCGATCTAAAAAATCACTGTAATAACAACAAGCTCTAAAAAACTTGTGTATTAGCTGAGTGATCATGGTGATGTAAACTCCATACAGTCAGATGCCGTCAAAATGTTGTTTGAAATGAACAGAAAGTTCATGATGGGAAAAAAGAAGTTGTCATGTATTTTAGAGTTCTGATTGTACATGTATCTGTCCAGTCTGTCATTATTACTCATTAATTTCAAGATGAAGGTCAATATACCAAGCCAAGCAGACTTAGGAGTGTCTGTACTGTAGTATCCTTTATTTCAACATGTTCAAGCTCACTTGGATAGATGAGATGCAGGTAATCAATGAATTCAGGATTGTTCACAGGGCTCACCAAACCAGGCGAAGTGGGCAAAGTTTTCGCCCTGTCGTCATGGTCGTTGCTGAAGTCGTGCAAGGAGGCTTGAAAAGCGAAAATCAAGTCGCCCTGTCTTTTTCTCAAAAGCACCTGATTATTCTACAAAGTCGCTGCCGAGTCTCAACAAGCAGTCATAAACCTGGCTCTCATGCCATTGATTAAATTGCCTTTAATTACATAATCAACCCTTTCAAGGCCTGCTGACACGTTCTGGTTGTAAAATAATTATCTTGCACCCCTTTCTAATTAACTGGCTGGAGTATTCACCTGTCGTCAGCTGATTACAGGTAAACAACATGATCGCGCCATATTTGGAAGTACAAAAAATCTCGATCGGATTCGGACAAGGAAATGTAAAAATACGGATGCATACCGTGACCAATTTAATCGAAGCCAGGACAATTCTGTCACTCTTTTAATACAAATAATTTAAGTTTTTACTACTAAATAGACAAAATCAAACTTATTGTCTCCCCTTATTTGCACATTTCCATAATTAAAATTTTTCAGTAATATCTAATTGAAAATCACTAAAACTATACAATAAAGTATTTTTTAATTTATTATTGAACTGAAATAAGTCATTTCCTAAAACATAAGTTAATTTTATAATATGTATTTGATAATGATAATTTAGTTTTGTACCTTGTACAATTTACATGTTTAATCAATAGACAATACAGAAACTTCCAATATTTAGATTGAAGAGGATTACTCCCTTCTTGGAAAAAAGTACAATAAAAAAAAAGTACAAATTTCAACCACATTCAGAATAGTGTTGGCCTCTGATAGGTACAGCTAATCTGTTTTACAGACACAGAATGCCAATGAATTTCTATTTTAAAAATGTAAGGACATTTAGCCCTCACTGACTTAAAATGTTACATTCTGCTGTGTCACTGTGAACTATAGCATTAACTAAATATCCTGTTATCAGTGAAGTAGAAAATACTGATAAGGTCGAACAGTGAAGTAAATGTTTCGGAGTCAAGTCTCCCTTAGTTCTTCACAAGTCTCCCTGTCATCCCCTCACTTCTCCCTCTTGTCCCCTGAGGGAGAAGTCATGTCTCCCTTTTGTTCCCAAGTGTGGTGAGCCCTGGTTCAATTACAAAACATCATCTATATAGCGTAAGCTGAAGTTAAATGCCAGGGCTAATTTTCTGTCTTTTGAACTAGACCTTCCAAAAAATCAGCTTTGCAGGAGTGTAGAAAAAGATCAACGAGAAGTGTGGCGCAGTTAGTCCCCATACGAATGTGAATCATTTGCTGGAACGCTATTCAGTTATTTATTATAAAATATAACTGAAATGAGTTAATTTTGATTTGTAAAGAAGATAACCTTTTTCAGTTTAATTTGAAAAATACAACAGAAATATGTTACATATAAAATTAATAAAAAAAAATAAATTTTTGTACATTGTTTTCAAAAGAAAAACGGAGAATGTAAATTACATTTTTAGTGCAAGGAAAAGAAACCAGAGTCAGACTGACATGGTGAAAAGATAATTTAGGGATTTAGAGGAATTGTACACGAGACAAAATCCCAATAAATAGGTGGTAAAACCCACAGTACGGGACTTTTGAGATAGAAGCTCTTTCTTGATTGGAGACGTAAACAGTATACCCGATGGAGGGACAAACTGGTTTGAAACTGTTCCCGTTCCTATTCACACATTTCCTCGTTATGGTATATATTGTCCCTCCATGCAGGTACTTTTTGTGTAATAAAATAATCGTATCGGTATCTGGAAAGTTGCGTGTTGAACAACTCTTTTACATGTATTATCTTTCTTCAACTTGAAAGTTTGCCATGAGGCATTCAACAATGAATATTACTCATACATGTACCTCATAGATGTCCCCGCCCCCAAAAAATTATTTGGCCAGGAAAGAGAACACATACTCAACATTTGCACTAATTTTGATGTACAGCATTTATTTTTCATCAGATTTGGATGCGGTTTTTTTCTTTGTATTCTTTATAAAATTCCCCATCTAAAGTATGATCTCAGATTTGACATAGCGTTTATAGTTTCCGAGATACAAGGGGCCCAATTGGGGTCAACCCCCAAATTTTCAACTTTTTTATTTTAAGTCCGATTTTGATGGGTTTTTTTTCTTTGAATTCCTTATGAAAATCCCTGCCTGCATTTTTCAATCAGATTTGATGTAGCTCTTATAGTTTCCAAAATATAAGGGGCCAAAGGGGCCGAAAATGGAACTTTTAAAAATTACATAGAATTTTTTGTTTTTCACCCAATTTAGATGGAACTTTCTGTGTCCAGTACATTACTGTGTCCAGAACATTATTGTGTCCAGCAAATTACTGTGTCCAGCAAATTACTGTGTCCAGAACATTATTGTGTCCAGCAAATTACTGTGTCCACAATCACTTTTGATATACACTTGTTCAACTTTCCGGTGTCAACATGTTGCGGTCGTATCATGCTGCGCCCGGCGTAGCCCTTTATTAAGCATGTTTTATTATTTTCATAGCTTTAATTTATAGTTTCTGTGTTAAAAAGTAAATTTTTTGCTGCCAAATAGGGTGTAGCAGTAGGTTTACCTACATGTTTACAAGTAGCATTCAACACTAATCATTAACAATAACAAAGTTTCCAGTTAGATAATTTTATGTTTACCACTATGTTCTTTAATGATATTTTATTGTGTTGACCAATAGGGTTTAACCTATTCCTATAAAAAATATTTATGGAATTATTTCTTGGTGAATGCATTAGAATAGGCATAACAAGACTGAAAAGTTGATGTTATCCTTCTGTGTTAACAGTTTATATTTATTAATTGTATTGTTCCGCACTATGTTTAGATGTGCAGTAAGGTTTTGATTTTTGAAATTCAATTCAGGGTTCCAATTTTCGGACCAAAAATGGTCAAATTGCTAAATTTTACCTTGTCTCTTGAACTGTTCATCCATTTTTAGTTCACCTGGCTGAATAGGCCAGTGTGAACTTTTCTCATCACTTGGTGTCCGTCGTCTGTAAACAATTTAAGAAATCTTCTCCTCTGAAACCACTGGGCCAATTGGGACCAAACTTGGTCACAATCATCCTTAGGGTGTCTTGTTTCAAAATTGTGACCATTGATGCCACCGACCAATCAACATGGCCGCCGTTACTATAAGTAGAACATAGGAGTAAAATAGGCAAATTGCAATCTTCTATGGCTTTACATGTAAATATGAAGCTGATTAGTAGTATATAGTTGTGTAAGGAGTCGTTACAGCTTATCTATTTGTTTTATTCCAGTTTACCTACTTTTGACCTAATTACCGCCATTGGACTTAGAAAATTTCATGAAAATCCGTAAACTTCATAAAAAATCTCATCCTCTGAAACCACTAGGACAATTAGGACCAAACTTTGAAGGAATGATCCTTAGTTGGTCCCCTTCCCAAATTATGTCCAGCATGCCTGACTTCAAACCAACATGGCTGCTGGTTCTAAAAAAAGAAAAAAGGGGGGAAGAATTTAAAAAATCGTCTTCTATGAAACTAACTGGCCAATTGGAACCAGAGTTAGCAGCAGTGGTCCTTAGGAGGTCCACTTTCAGAATTTTGTCCGATGACCCAGACTGTCAACCAAGATGGCCGCCACAGCCAAACTTAGTTTAACATGGGATCCTATGGGAAAATTCATTTAAAAATCTTCTTGTCTTAAACAACTGAGCCAGTTAGAACTAGACTTGGTAGCAATGGTTCCGAGATGGTCCTGTTTCAGAATTGTGTCAAATGACATGGTCTGTCAACCTAGCTAGCTGCCACAGCCGAACTTAGTTCAACATAGGACCCTATGGAAAAAATTCCTTTAAAAATCTTCTTGTCTGATACCACTTGGCCAATTGGAACCAAACATGGCAGCAAAAGTCCTATTTCAGAATTATGTCCGATGACCTGGACTGCGAACCAAGATGGCCACCATAGTTGTACTTAGTTTAACATAGGACCCTATGGGAAAATTTAGTTAAAAATCTTTGTCTGAAACCACTGAGCTAATTGGAACTAAACTTGGTCCTCTTTCAGAAATTTGTATGATGACCCGGACTGTCAACCAAGATGGCGGCCGCAGCCAAACTTAGTTTAACATAGTACCCTATAGGAAAATTCATTAAAAATCTTCTTGTCTGAAACCACTGAGCCAATTAGAACTAGACTTGGTACCAGTGGTCCTTAGATGGTCCTCTTTCAAAATTTTGTCCGATGACCTGGACTGTGAACCAAGATGGCTGCCACAGCCGAACTTTGCTTAACACAAGACTCTATGGGAAAATTCATTTAAAAATCTTCAGTTAAGTCAATTTGACCTACTTTTGACTTAACTACGACCCTTGGACCTAGGAAGTGGTAATATTGCATAGATGCCAGGTGAATGATACAGGCTCCTTGGGAGCCTCTAGTTTGTTTCACTGGTTTTATTTGTTAATAATATTGTTCTTTACTATGTGCAATAAGGTATTGAGTTCTGATAAAGGGGTCCAATTTTCGAACCCAAAATGGTCATATCTTGCCTCCAGAACTCCCCATTCATTTTTTGTTTCAGAATTTTGT
Source organism: Lithophaga nigra (assembly GCA_028566555.1). Classification (NCBI taxonomy): domain Eukaryota; kingdom Metazoa; phylum Mollusca; class Bivalvia; order Mytilida; family Mytilidae; genus Lithophaga; species Lithophaga nigra. Next base: position 7,717 of record JAOXYJ010110201.1, read on the forward strand.
TTATTAATGAGATAGTTCTTTACTATGTGTAGATATGAAGTAAGGTTTTGAATTTCAAATTTCTTTGAAGAGGTCCAACATTTGGACCGAAATTATTGAATTGATATGGGCTTATGTAGTGCTGGGATGGACATCATTTCCGATGGCACCATTTCTAGTTATATGAATTATATGACCACAGAAATTTTGCAGACAAAAATATAATGGTAGGGCATTGTCATTATCTGTAGACACATGGGTGTGATAACTTGAGTTCTAGTTGAACAATCCTGATAAAATTTTAACATAATATTTCTTGTCATAAAAGGAAGAGAACCGCCGTGGTGGTCTCGTGGTAGCATGCCTGCCTCGAGTGCTGGAGATCATGGGTTCGATCCCCAGCCAGGTCAAACCAAAGACTTAAAAATTGGTATTTGCTGCTTCTCTGCCAACTATGCGGCATTTAGGAGTAGAGCAAAGACTGGTGGGCTCGGAATCAGATTAATGTGACATGTCTTCCTGCAGACTGTTACCTTGTGTGCTAGCATGTTAAAGATCCGGCTCAACGTGTCAGACTAGTACGAAGCAGCTTCATGCATGTTCATTTCACACATGCACTTCATGTCCATCGCCTGAATATAGTCAATTTGTGCTGCCCGGGCGTAAAACAGCAACAATCAATCAATCATTATTATTAATGGTCTTAGTGTCTGTATATTTTTTGACAATTTTTCTCTTTTGTCATTCCAGAGTTGTGGGACTAAGATACGTTATTGGACTAATGCGACATCAACTTCCTGTTTGATGACTTTGTTGAAAAGCGGTGGTATCACTAGTGAGCAATGGCTCACAGTATATCTTGTTTTGAAAAAATTAACAAATTTTAATAAAGTAATTGATTCAACATATTTTAGTCACCTTTAGCGCAAATAGTTAAAAACATATAATACCAACTTAAAAACTTAGCAAAATTTCCAAGATGGCGGCCCCCATAGATGCTCAGTTTAACACTGTCGATCTACCTTAAATATTAGAAAAAAGCCATTTTACAATTGCTTTTGGACAGATGTATCATGCAAACATAAACAGCTATTACTCATCAGAAATTAGTAGGCTATAAGGACAAGATATTGGTGAAATAGTCTTATTTTGGTGCTATTTAAAAATTGCTCTAAATAACTGCCAGTTTCAAGTGATACGAGTTCCTTGGAGACTGGTTTTAACTTCTAGTCAATTATCTTCATCTAGTCAAGTATCTTGTTAATGTGTACATATATGAATGTTATAAAAAAATAAATCATTTTTAAAGATACAGGTTTTATTTATTAGTCCATATTGATGTTATTAATCTTAATGATAAATATTTGACATGCACCTCCCACAAGAGCTATGATCAGCACTACATGTTAGCTTTTGTCCTCAGCTGGCAACCATTGTTAGCATGAACTTCAAAATTAAAAATAAAATCTGTTCTGAAACCACTTTGACAAAAATATTTAAAAAATAATAAAAATAACATGTAGTAATGAAAACTGCAATTTATAAACTTGTATAATTAATATCTATGGCATTTAATTGTCAGTTTTCATCCACCAGTATAAAAATCAGGAGATGTGGTATGATCGCCATTGAGACGACTATCCAACAAGAAATAAGAATGTAAACTACAGCTCACCATAAGGCCTTCAATGATGAGATTAACCCACACCATATGGAAAGCTAAAAAAAGTCCCCTAGATAATGTGAAACAATTCATAAGAAAAACTAATGGCTTGATGTATGTCAAAACATTGAACCAATGACAATCATGACAGACAAAAATTGACAACCACTGGAGTACAGTTTCCTGGCTTGGGACAGGCATAAAAAGAATGTGGCAGGGTTAAACATGTTCGTAAGTGCTCAGAACTATTTCAGTGGTATGAATTTTTCCATTTTTATTATATTGTCATATTCATCATATATGATGACCAACTTTTCAAGGGTACTTTGTGGTTCTACATTGTACATGAAAATGATGAAGGTTGTTCCAATTACATGTCTCGGTCACACTGAAATTGGTTAATAGGCATCATAAAATACTGGAAATTAATAAATCCCGAGATAAATACTTTTACATCTAGCAGTAGACACAATGCTATAAATGTTCAACTCTGTACTCCAATCACAGTTTGTCAATTTATTTTATGAAATTTCCTTGCTTCTGTGAAAGGTATGGATTGGATTTGAGAAGCTTAACTACTAACCATTCCTACAAAATTGATCTGAAATCCTAATGCAGAGTGAACTCATGACAATGCCATAATGTTAACTTTGTTGTAATGATTCCAAAAAGTTCACTACATCTTTATATATCTGAACACCACATACTAAGTTTTTATAGTTGGCAACTGGGTTTATATTGGTTCTTAAATCTTCTAATTGTTGTTCATTTAATGGACAGTGTATTGATTGCAAGTTCAAATTGCTGTCATCATTGTCATCTTCGATATCATCTCCGTGTTCTTCTACTCCATAATCACCCGGTGCTATTCCATTATCAAATTCTTCAACATTACCAGCTTGCACTATGAGATCTGATATGGAAACATTTCCAGAATTCATGTTTTTCAAGACACCATGAATGAAAATCTGGTAAGGAGTTTTGCTGTTTTCAGTGGATAACCCATGGTTATTGTACTGGAAAATGAACATTTCCAGTGATTTGTTAATTCTTGGAATAAAGACGTACTGAAACGCCCACATTTGCAAAGCAGATGTTAAATCTAATATTTTTGTCTCCTCCATGTATGAAAACAAACCATAATATTCATTTGTAATCGAATCCCAAATGTCTACCCATAGTCGTTCGATTCTCTGGTTATGAGAACTTTTGCCCTTAATAGCACTGCCCCTGTTCTCACCACGATACCCTTCCATGAAAACACAGATATCAACATTTTCAGTCCCATGATCAACTCTAATACGAGATGGAATACCAAATTTCTTTGTTGCATCTGTAAACAAGTCGAACACAGTACTTGAATTGTTGTTATTGCTTGCATGAAGAAATGTAACCAACCGACTGTAGCCATCAATACCTCCATGGATTACCACTCCCCACCTGTAATAAAACATTATAGCATTGATTGTAGACTGTTTCAAGTTACGAGATAAAAATATTTAATTTCTTTAATAACTGCTATTGCCAGCTTGAACCAGCTCTTTCAGAGCTAATGTTCTGTAAACAAAGATAAGGCGACGGCTGATTAAAATAATATGCATGAAAAATTTCACAGTATATCATATCAATTTAAAACTGATTCTAAATCATCCTTCCAAGGTGTTTTGTTGAGCTATAGTCGAATCAGTATGGTTGAAATCATTCCTTTTCAGGTCCTTTTGATTTTGTTGAAGCCATTTCTTTTCTTTGGCTTTGAGAGTTCCTGATGACGGTAAATCCAGAAAAGTGTGCTTCAGATGCAACAAAAATGATATTTGTAATTAATTTTTACACAATCCCTTATAGGTATTATTTCCATTGATTGATGATTGTTCACACTGTTGCCTTATTTCCTCAATACTTTACAGGTATAATGAAATTGTAAACAGCAATAATGGTCGGCAAAACAAGATCTACCATTGAGTTTATATGGGAGAAACTGTAAAATGACTCAGACGTTATTGCCCTTGATTGACTATTTCAAATTATTTTGGCCAACTTTTTCAACACAATATAGCACAAATTGTCAGACGACTCCTTTTAGGAATTACTGCCCTTCATGGATGATTTTTAAGGCTTTTTGCTAATTTCTTCAATACCTTTAGATAGACCAAAACTGTGAATAGCAATAATAATCAGCAGAACAAGGTATACAAGTACATATTGTCAGACAACTCATTAGAAGACTTATTGCCCTTGATTGGGAATTTTAATGTTTTTGGCTTATGTCTTCAACAATGTTACAGGTAGAAACTGTAAATAGCAATTATGATCAAATTAAAAAATGTTAAACACCTGAAAAAATGTCAAATAGATAAATATTATCGATTTACAAATCAGCTTTTTCCTGCCTTTGTGCAGACGACTAAAATTTAGGGTGGTGTAATAATAGTTAATGAGATCTCCAACCGCCACAATTCAAAGATCAACAATAAACGCACAATAAAATCATATTAAAAGAGATCAATAGGTATTCCTTAAAATACAACTAAAGCAAATATAAGTTGGAACTGTAGAATGCTCACAGTACCTAAGCGCTGAAAAAAATATGTAGGGAGTAGAACATTGTTTTCTAAATCAGAATTCAAACTCGGGTGTTGATACTCTTAGCGATTGAATACCAACAGGTTATGATTGATGGAAGTTCAGGGTCAACGGATTATAAGAGTTGAAAAGTTGAATTATTAAGATGCTCAAAATTTTTGACAAATGTATTTTTTGTTTCATGTGGTTTAACCTCGGAGGGGGGACTTGCTATATACCCTTTTGCAAATGACTGGAGTGATATTCGAACCCCTACCATGGTGTTAGACTGGGGTGATCTTAAGGAAGATGTTGACCAACTAACTAAGCCCTAGCATAACGAGGATCCTTCCAAATGTTTCTTGTATTTAGTTAATAAAATATTAACTTAAAATACCTTATTAGTTTGTGGTTCCCATCTATATGCCATAGAGAATTAGGTCCAGCAACTTTATAAGTCCTGCGTTGAACATTGTGTCTTTCCAGCGACCTGAGAGCACATCCTGCTGGATCAACCCTGTGGCACGAATCTCTAACTCTCTGTCTTGTGATGTTTGTTTCATCCATAGCAAGCCTCAATCGTATTGTATTTGGCCCTATTCTCTTGTTCGTGCCTATGACTTCTTTTACTTTTTCATCCAAGTCATCATCAGTGATATCGGTCTGTTTACCCTCTCTTAGTTTAATATTATATTCTCTGGATTAATAAAAGTATTTTTTCATAATATCATAAAAGTGAAATGTAAAGAAAAAGCAAAGTTATAACTTGCATTGTACTTTTCCAAAAGTCCATTTAAAACTGTTTTTAAAAATATACGAATAATAAGATAAAATTTAAAGAAGAAAATTAGAATTAATATCGGTTATTTAGATAAGATCTATCTGGTGATATAAATGATTTTTTTCTACGGTCACACGGACCGACAGACCAAACTCATTCGGAGTGGAGGTATAATAATCTTTTTTAATTAAATGTAAATAGAACGACCCATACAAAATCCGGTTTGAAAACACCATGGTTCGATTTCCCATAGACATTTTTCATGTCACGAACAGGACGAAGGCAACTGTTTATTATGGCTAAAATAAACAGATTGGATGAGACTCTAGGAATTACTTTCTGTGGCCTTAATTCCCCCTATGATTTTACAGAATAGGTTCATTAGTCATTTATATACATAGTCATTACAAAAATATTATACAAACCGGAGCCTTCTTCTTATGGTCGATTCTGAAGTTTGCAATGTTTCTGCCATCAATGGTGCTGTAAACTTATATTTGTTCAAAAATTCTAGTTGCTCTTTTGTTACTTCAAACCTTGGTGAACCTAATTTTCCAAGCTGTGGTCGGTTCACTCTGAAGCTTGTATTTTCTACAAATAATTTATATATGTACTTTGATAAGATTATTTTCAAAATTTGTTTCGATTCCGGCAGAGTAATATAAAAAGCAGTTGATCCTCGTATATGCGTTTACCAATAGCTTGTTGGCTATTCATACATGCGTTTTAAGATTAGTCGAAACACTGTTTTAGACTAATCGTACACAGAGCTGTTTTAAAATCTTAACCACTACAGAAAATAATAAAGATTATATATAAGTTTTCTTTTTCCGAATGTTTCAAAATAGAAGAACCGTCTATTACGTTGACCTACGTTATAGGTCATAGTGACTTAAATGTTCCTGCTTTGTGTTGTACTTTATAAGATGAGTTTGGTGGTAAAATAGCATTGATATATCACTGTAGAAAGTGATGAGTTCTCTAAAGCCATGAAAGCGAAGGTAGCCTTTTGATTTATTTTATCTTGGCATGCCTTATATCCAGAGTTTACACGCAGTAATGTCTCGCCTGTGGTATATTATGATTCTGGCATTTTAACAAAATATTAATCCTGACCACTGGTGCCTGAAAATGAGATCAATATCAGGTGACATATGCCAGAAACCCATGTACACCAGGAGAATAATATACAGACCAAATAAAATTGAGCTATCGTTTATAGTAAATGAGAAACCCACCTATTCATGAAAACTCATTATAACTGATTATCACTGAAGCGTGAAAATGAGGTCAAGGTCACACAATGTACAGACCAAATATAGCTCAAGCTACTGCAAAACGGACATAATCTTGAAATTTGAACGCAGATTTTTCAAAGAAGAATAGGAAACGGGTAAAAACATCTTCACTTCTACCAAAATAATTCATTGTTGAATTGTACCAATTAAAATGCCACATTATTGTCAAAATCGGCCCAAATAAATAAAACTTTTTCAGGTGCTATTTTCAATATCGCCCCATCAAAGGGTTAACAGCATAAATAAGTGAGGTCGTTTTTGGCAAAAAGTGACGGGGCGATTTTGAAAAATGGAAGCAAACAAATGGGTTTTTTTGTTAACCGAAATAGATATTTCTTTATATTCAATAGGGGCGATTTTGATATTAGTGGGAGCGTTTTTTAACTGGAACAATTAAACAACGGGGCGATTTTGATACAATTATGGGCGTTATTTACCTCGTGGTTGCCGTGGGCGTTTTCACATGAATTCGTAGAATACAATATTTCTGTTTTATTTTATTTCTTACATGTTGCCATTGATCACACTGAATTCCTAAGTGGGGTATGTGCCATAAAATGAATTTTAGGCTTAATGTCTGAAGAAGTTTTTATTTTTCTTTTGCTTTCCAAACTTTTGGTTATGATCGATTCTGATGAAACTTAAACCAGAAAAGCGCTTCGGAAGCATCAGAAACAATATGTATGACATCCATTTATAATTACTATCACTGGGTCAAACCTGTGTTAAGAAAAAACAAACAAACAAAACCCCAAAAAAACCGAGCTTAAACACCCGCAATCATTCGTCCAAACATTAAATGTCAACATGTGGTGATAATATGAAGATAAGATTCAGAGTGTTCCAAGATTTTTTTACCTTTATTGCTATATATATACTGCATACAGTAATAACATTTTGAAATTTGAGAAGCAGCTAGGGAAATCTATAAGAGGTGAGCAATAGAGACTTCTTTCAGCTTCTACCCTAGTCCAGATAATCATGACGTCTGCTTAGGGGTTTTTAATGGTTTTTACTTTTATAGATCCCTCATTCAGGAAGGCGTCCAAGCAAAATTCAAAAATAGCTTTTATAGATCCCTCATTCAGGAAGGCGTCCAAGCAAAATTCAAAAATAGCTTTCCAAGACGGAAAAATTATATGAAATACTTCTACCCATGGCTTCTTGTTACGCGACTGAACATTGGCTATTGACAGAGAGGTTTCCTCATCTCTGTTTGGGATAATTTTTTTCCAGACTCCACTGAAAAGATAGGGATACATTTTTTTACCCCAGACGTAGAAAGGGCCTTCAGGTTATATCTTTTTATTAAGTGAAAATGGAATGCCAAAAAAATACGTCTCGCTACTCTCGGCATTTAAAGGGCAACATTTTGTTATCGATTCTTAAAAAGAAGGATAACAGATTTTGACTATTTGAAATTAGTGAAGATAACCCCCCCCCCCCTTCCGGTAAGTCCCTTATTCCGACTTAATCAGTGAAACAGTGATTATGTTCTTCTTAATATGGATATTGATTAATATATTATAATCATACAGACATGGCATTTTTTGCCATCATAGTTGGTATCTCACCTGAACTGCAATCATTTCGGGTATCCTTTTCAATGTCCTCACACATTCCATTTACTATAGATGTAAGCTCATTTTTTTCTGCCACAGAAATTAATGTTCCAGCAGCCCCCTCAATGTCTCTGTTTAATGACTGTAACCTAAAAAAACATGAAAAGGAAAATCTGTACACAATTTTTATTTATATTTTTTATCTAGCTGTGAAGCGGTGAAAAAGAACTCTCCAAGAGTTTCTTCCTTTTCATTTTGTTCCTGAAGATCGTTACAAATAAGTTTTATGTATAGTATTGGGTCAAATTCTTACAAGGAGACCCCAAATTTAATTAAAATTACAATAAGTAAACAAGTAAATAGATTGTCCTTATCAATGTTTCACTAAACTACTTTTCTCACCTCGTTAAAATATTATCTGTGATTTGCCGGTTTAGAGAATCTGAAGTCCCAAGACGTACACAGTAGTCAATGGTATTTTGAACTTTACTCAGGAAACGCTCTTTGTCCGTGGCTGCAAAAGCCATCTTCGAATCGTCCTAAATATTTCAAACTTGGAGTCTTGTAAGCGTATCTTTGATTGGTTGCACATAAGGAATTGCATTTCTTCTTCAACTTGTTAAAAAGCATATCGATGCTTTTCATACCTATACTGGTACTTGTTAAAAGTAAACTGATGCTTTTAATATGTATACTGATACTTATTAAAAGTAAATGGATGCTTTTCTTAAGTATCCAGATACTTGATAAAAGTTTACCGATGCTCTTGACATGTATACTGATACTTGTAAAAGTATAATAATACTTGTTTTAAGTATACTGATATTTACCAAAAATATACTGATGCTTCTAATCTGTATACATTTACTTATTAAAAGTATAACGATGCTTTTTATAAGTAAACTGGTGCTTATTTAAAGTATCCAGATACTTCTTGAAAGTATATAGATGATTCTGATATGTATACTGATACTTGTTAAAAGTATATCTATGCTTTCGATATGTATACTAATACTTGTTAAAAGTATATCTATGCTTTCGATATGTATACTGATACTTAGTAAAAGTATATCTATGCTTTCGATATGTATACTGATACTTGTTAAAAGTATATCTATGCTTTCGATATGTATACTGATACTTGTTAAAAGTATACCGATGCTTTCGATATGTATACTGATACTTGTTAAAAGTATATCGATGCTTTTGATATGTATACTGATACTTGTTAAAAGTATATACATGCGTTCGATATGTATACTGATACTTGTTAAAAGTATATACATGCGTTCGATATGTATACTGATACTTGTTAAAAGTATACCGATGCTTTTTGTAAGTATACTGATACTTGTTATAACTACTGATTAATTTTACATGTATCGAAACACTTCTTAGAAGAATACCGATACTTTAGGTATATATCGGGATACATATTAAAAGTATCGGAATATCTATCAAAAGTATCAGGATATTCATTAAACGTATATGGATGCTTGTTTTAAATATAAGCATATATGTTTAAGTAAATGAATGCTTTCCAGTTTATCAGGATACATGTAAAAAGTAAACGGATAGTTAGAATTAATATCGTGATGTTTGTAAGAAGTATCCTGATACTTTTTAAAAGTATATACATACTTGTTGAAAGTATATCGATGTAAAGTGTATCCCTATAGAACCATCCTTATTTTGACATGAACCGCCACTCATACACATCCTTATATAAAAATCGATGAGTAAAATGCAAAAAAATATATATCATCATTCATATTTTCAATAACAGTTTATAAAGACCTTGTAGATTGTGACATTGTACTGTATGTCGTCCAGAATGTAAACAATGACAATGGTAGTGACTAAAATTATGCCCCTCCCCGATCCTACCAAAATGGCATTAATGCCATTCTGACCAAGATTCAATATGAAATGTAGATAGTTTACTTTGCCAATGGGAGAGGGAATATTTATCAGACAAGGATATACTGGAGTTCGATTTGGATGTATGCTTCACAACTCGGTAATGAGCTTGGTGTTTAAGTGACTGGCATGTAAGAGACAGATCCTGTTCCAGTTGTTTGTTTTATAGCATATTTTATGTTGTTGTTAAATGAATAGAAATTAACTCGTAATCATAAACAAACGATCAAGGCCATGCAACTTCGTTCATGACATAATGTCAAGGACGGGTGATGATATAATAGTAGTATATGGAATTATGTTGAAATTTCTTTGTTTTATGGGTATTCTTATTTCTAATGGTTCACCAATGACAAGTCCTAGAAAAAGCATAGTCTGGATGGGGGATGAGCTCACCAATTTTATCACCCTTTTTTTGTTGTTCTCAATCATCATAATATTTCAAATCTGACCAACTGTCCCCTATCCTCTTTAATATTCAAAATCTCACCTTCTTAATACTAGATCTAAATCGGTGTTTGTATGCATACCGGTAACATTAGTGAAAGTAAAGTTCGAAGATATACCAAAGGGGCAGCCAGAAACCGTAAATCAAAAAGAACATACAACGTTTGCCCTAACATAGACACAAAGACAAACACTGACTA
>JAOXYJ010110202.1:0-11255 GCA_028566555.1 Lithophaga nigra
AAGAATACATTGGTATTAATTTCTTACAAAAATCTGCTGGTTGTGTGGTTTTTCTTTTAAGAAAAAGAGGGTGTTAAATCCCAGAATCGGACATTTGTTGCTTAGACATTTATACTGCGGCTACACTAAATAGGAGGAAAATGTTTCTCAATTATGAGACCTCTAATTTATACTTACGTTTTGACAGAGAACACGCAGAAAAGTGTTGTATTCAAAATGAAACTACACAAACTGTAACATGCCATTGATGCCGGGCCCCATTCAGAAGCATTTTGTTTGCAGTTGTGTACCAAAAAGACTACTATCAATCAATAATATAAATGTAACATTTCTGTGCTTTGATGTTCGGCGAGACTCTACACGGTAGTGAATTTGTGTATGTAGGGCGTGTATGATTGACTTCCGTAGATTGTAACTTTTGTAGCTTAGTTGATCTCAGCAATAAAATGTAAGTTTCCTTCAGGTCACTGTGTGAGCAGTGTGTTGTGGTGTACATGTCGTATGATATAGAAAGAAGTGTATGACATAAATCATTGCAGGAGTATCCTGTTATGATATAGATCTCTTTTGTTATATTACCTGGAGTATGCATTGCATGATTCATTTATGTTTGAGTCTTTCATCATAGCACAATCTGAAACAATTTGAAAATCATCTGCATCAATAAGAAACGGAAGATTGTTTTCAAATATTTAAGATGCCATATTCAAATCCAAACGCAGCAGGTTTCATTTTCTAAAATGACTATTGAAGTATGTTAAGGAGTTAAGAATGCATTTTTGAATAAACCATTCTGCTGTATTTCAGGTATGAAGTGTGCCAGACAAATTGATCAAGCGAAACTAAGCTGACCATCATATCTGTTTAAGGTATTTTGGGCATGCGATCAGTTAGACTGCTGGTGTCTTTCAGTCCTTCATTTCCTTAAACTCTTCAAAGCACGTATATTTCGACACGTTGTAAATAAGCCGACGCGAGTCAAAGGTTTTACAGTTATGAGCTGCTAGTACAACTAGTTTATTTTGAGATAGCCAAATGGTAGAATTTTGAAATGATGCCTCTGGTGTGGAAGCAGGAACAGGATCTCCTCGATAAAACAGAACACCCCTTTGCTGGTTAAGCCAGTGACGGTACTTGCCTTGTGGTGAAATTGGCTTTAAAGGTTGAATATAGACATTAAATGATGCACTACTATCTAATCGTGAAGCAGCAATTTGCAAAATATCACAATCAAGACAAAGGGAAGACGTTTCAATGTCAAAAATAACTATGTTTTTACAGTTTGTTACATTAGTTGTGTTAGGTTTATACTGGATGACTGGAATATCAGAACAATCCTTCTCCATATGTAAAGACATGTCGGTTTGGTAGGTCACACCTTCTTCTTTTTCCATGGCAGTAGTTCTAACTTTCTGTTCTTTTTTTGTTGATAGCTTTCGTTTCTTTACCTCTGGTTGCTGGTAGTAGGTGAGCTGCCGCTTTCTTTCGCGTGTTAATTTGTCGTCGTGACAGTTTTTGATTTTAAAGGGACAGTCAGCCTCCTCAAATACAGTTGCCATGTAGCTGTATCCCATGTTCTTTTGAGCTGCTGCTGCAGAGATTCTATTTTCCAAGCTTTCGCTAGTGCTGTAGCAACATCGCTTTGGCGCTTTACTTCCATATATATTATTTGTAGATTCAACATCTCGTGTTGATGCGCCAGGTGGCAATTTTGCTGCATTATTAGCCATTGTTTTAAATATAACCGTCAGGTCTGTGTATAACTGATCGCCAGTTAGACATCTGCCATTAGGTAATGAGCTGTAAGTAAAGTCATCGTCACTTGCTCGACACCAGCTACCGCACTGAGCATTATGTCCAAATACATGATTTACAATGCAATTCAAAGTTTTTTAAAGTTCTTCAACGTTATCTTTATTCTTTGTTATAGCATATGAGGAACATTTCTGAAAATATTTTATTACGTCGTTAGACAATGCGTTTGCTCTGCGAGTTATACATAGCTTTGCCAACTGATATCTTTGGGTGGCCTATGTCGCTGCATTTTGTTACATCATGTCCTAAAATTTCTCTTACTTTAGACAAAGTTGCGGCATCATCGTCCATGATTAGGGTTTCTACAGTCTGGCCAGATATTTTTTCAATGTTCTGAACCAATTGCGCACCTGTATAGGCTTCCATTGCCTTAAAGGACTTGTTCCAGTTTTTTGTACAGTTGTGAGGTCTAGCAGTAATTTTACGTTTTTCTGCATATAAACATATCCTACAGCTATTAGCGCAGATACCAAAATCCAAAATTTTGGCTGTATGCGTTCCAATAATTGTACCCACACCAGATGGGCTGTCGTAAGACCGCCCACTTCCTCTTTTCTGCCAACACATGTCATATTTCAATGCCAGACCTTTAACTGGAGTTTGATTTCTGAAAAAAAAGAGTAAAGCCGTTAAAAAGATGAGTTGTGTTATCACAATAGTAATGACAAGTCACACCACCAAATCTTAGAGATTTATGTGGTGTTTCAGATTATAAAAAATACCTTGAAAGAACAAGAAGTGTTAGCACACAGATATGTCTCGCCTGCTTCCACATGTAACACGGGGAACACATATTTCATATTTCAAGATCAGAGGACAAATGTCAGACTGACGTGTACATCTGCTGAATGTGGTTCCTTTCTGATATATATTTATCGAGAAACAGAGCTAATCACAAAACTTTGAGATAAATATAACAAAGTCAGAGGACCTTGAAAATGAGGTCAAGATTAGGTGACATGTGTCGGGCTGACATGTACATCCCCTGATGAATGTGGGATCTAATATGGTTGCTCTATACTGTATAGTTACTATAAAACAGAACTAATCACAAAACTTTGACGTAAATTTAACAGTCAGTAAACCATGAAAATGAGGTCAAGGTTAGGTGACATGTGACAGGCAGACATGTACATCTTCTGATTAATGTTTGAAATTAATATGGTTGATCTATGATGTCTAGCTACTGAGAAACAGAGCTATCACAAAAAATTGACATAAATCTAACAAAGGCAGTGGACTGTGAAAATAAGATCAAGGTCAGATAACATGTGTCAAGCTGACATGTACATCTGATGAATGCTTGGACCGAATATGGTTGCTATATGATCTATGGTTACTGAGAGATGGAGCTAATCACAAAACTTTGACGTAAATCTAACGAAGTCAGTGAACTGCGAAAATGAAGTAAAGGTCCAGTGACATGTGTCGAGCTGATACATCTCCTGGTGAACCTTTAGTGAATCTTTGGGCATAAAATGGTTGCTCTATAATGTATAGTTACTTAGGAACAGAGCTAATCACAAAACTTTGATATAAATTTAGCAAAGTCAGTGGACCGTGAAAATGAGGTCAAGGTCAGGTGATATGTGTTGAACTGTCATATACATATTAAATGTGTGGACCAAATATGGTTGCCCTATGATGTATGGTTACTGAGAAACAGAGTAAATCACAAAACTTTGACGCAAAGTTAACGCTGCCGTCGCCGCCGATAAAAGCATACCTATGTCTCGCTTCGCGACATTCGTCACAGGCGAAACAAAAAACAGTATATACCAATGATTAAAACTCGTTGATCCATGAATCAAACTGCAGACCTGTAATCAAACGATGGGAATCACACGTACTTATGAACGGAACGAGATCAGGTGCGTTGACAGGGTAAGCATTTCTTGCTATGCTAGCATCACTCATCGTACGATTTCATGTCACATCCAGTAATAGTCAGGTACGGAAATAGTTAAATTCTGAAATATAGGACTCAATTTTTCTATCTATGATGAAAAAACATCATCACTTAACCGGGACATAGATGCTTTGAAATGTTCCGACAGCTTATGATGATGGCCGAAAAATTTACGGAGGCATGACTAATCTGGCTGTCTCAAATCCCTGCTTATGCAACTTTACTGTCAACAGTTTACCCTAGGCCTGTTCAAAACGTCACAATAGCATGAACAGGCTCTAGCGTATCGTATCATTTGTGACACAAACACGACATCCGCAGAAACAGTGGTATATTGCTGCTCAAGAAAGGGAACTGTACTGGAGTAAAATTAAATTTGTCTCTTTTATCAAATATCGTGGATTGTAGGAGTCCATTCTTGTCAATGTTAAGGTAAAGATTTAGGTTTGAGCAGACCGTGAGGTTTCTGTTGTGTCCTCTTGGATCGATCCGATGTAAGTAATAACGCAGTTAATCCGTTGACAAGAATCTGTTGACAAATACAATGCTTCAACAAATTCACAAGTTAAAGTAAGAAAAGTATCAAAATTTACTGTAATAAAAAATTATTCCATTTTAATTGATAGATCGAATACAAAATTTCTCCAATCTTTAACGATGGTTATTATATACTAGTAACAGTTTGTGTAAAACCCACCTTTAAAATAAGTTTACGGAGGGTATATTTGTAACAGTATTATTCAATGGGTTCATTGTTCTAACAGTTGATGCAGAAAATAATTGGAATAAAGGGAGAGGTTGTGACTCTGTTGTGCCCAGTTGCTAGTATTTTGGTACTGGCATGAAATAGATACATGTTATTTTAAATTTACCGTATTAAAATGTATGAAATTTTATGAAACTAAGGAGTATCTCCCTCGTGCATAGCTCTGTACTTAGCTGGTTTTTGGCTTTAACTTTTTGGTCGTTTTGGCATTTATTTCTGCTCTACAACCTTTATGATGTTGTTTTGATTTTTCCATATTTTAGGCCCCGAGCACAACTGATGAGACATTGTTTGTCGAAATGCGCATATTGTGCATTAAAGTTCGTATCATAGATTGTTATTACTACCAGTAGGTGGACACCACTGCTGGTGGACCTAAGGTCCCTGAAGGAGTATCTCCTTCGTACATAGCTCTGTCCTTAGCTAAGTTTTTGCGTTAATTTTTTTGGCCGTTTTTGGCATTTATTTCTGCTTTACAACCTTTTCGATGTTGTTTTGGTTTTTCCATGTTTTAGGCCTCGACCACAACTGACACATTGTTTGTCCAAATGCGCATGTTGTGCAATAAATCTGGTATCATAGATTGTTATTAGTTTATTAGCTTTAATTTTTAAAGGTTAAAAGTGCGAGATTCCAGCCCAACGAAAACTTCCAAACTCGGTACATTAACAGAAATTTATACACACCTTTACTGTAGATTAATTGAACAGAGACAAAGTAATTTGTGAAAATAAAAACTTACAATATCCTTTTGACTCGATTTTATAGCTTCCAATCTTGCCTCATTTTATACTGTTTAATTTAGTGTAGGATTTAACAATATGACATAGCCGAAGTTTTATACGTCCAAGGTAATATTTTCTTTAAAAATTACTTTCAAGGAAGCAAAATCAATTTGAAACGTAAAATTTATATGTATTTTTCAGATGAACTCTTTCCTTCGGATGCGGAATCTAAAGGCAGAGACAAAAGCATTGGTACATTCTGTATTTTCGGTCTAATAAGGCTTTTGTGAAAAGCTTTATTCTACCGAAAATTAAAAAAGTACCAATGACAATGGATTTGGATATGTCAAATATCTACGCAGAGCTGAAGAGAAGCCTAAATTCCAAGTTGAAATCAACATTTCAACGTGAGCAGAACTATAGTAGTAACGCGAACTGAGATATTTTTTCAATTGTCTTTCATTAATTTTGGTGTCTTTCTACTGAAGCTTATTATCGTTACAGGGAAATAATATATTTTTGCGTTATTACGAGATAACTTTGCGTTAATACGAGATAATGTGCCCGTTATTACCAGCAAACTTTGTGTTATTTCACGTTATAACGAGAAAACGAGAAAATGTATGCGCTATCATATAAATCTAAATACTATATCCTTTTCAATTCAGTGTATCATATTTGTAAATATTTAAAAAGTTCTTATTTTATAAATATTAAAAAATGATGTGGAACATTAACTAATTTACTGATAATAGTCTTTTGAAGGGTTTTATGGACCAGAAAAACGAATAATGACCAAAGCCAAAGATCAATATAGGGTTCTTATGTCAATAAAATATTGCACTGGCCTCTTTAAAAGATATATAATTAGAAATATATATGAAAAAAAACTTGACATGGTTTCACTTCTACTCTCTTTTTTTAGACATATACAAAATTAGAAAGTGAAATCGGTTCGACATCAGTTTTATCTACAAAACTTCATTATATAATAATGCAAAATAGTAAATATATTGCAAAGTGTAACATTGAGGAATGGTTACCAATCAAGTCCCTTTTCAAAAGTTAGTATATGAAAGTTTATATTTTAACAAATATGATCCGTGTATTTGATATGTTAGCTGATGGCGATATTAACGGAACTTATATAAAAAGTAGATTTACCCACATTACTGGCGTATATAATACCAAGTATCGCATAAGGGCTGAAAATTTGTTTTATTTCAGGATAACGATAAGGCATATCAAAAAATTAGGAAATAAGAAAAATTACCGAATATCCATTAGTATTTTTCCATACGGACAAGATTGGATAAGATCTATATTTGGTCCCCAATTTTCAAGATTTCTAAACTTCATTATATTTGAAAGTTAATATTGTCAATAAATAGCTAAATATTTTTTTAAATATGAGAGATTAAACTGATGAAAAACTTACTTAACCATGTAAGCTGCATACGTGTAAATGACTAAAAACTGTAAAAATGGATAAATCACGTGAAAACAGATAAAAATTGAGTAGTTTTCAGCTGTTTTAGATATGAGCGGACGCGTGAACCACAAAGATATTTTGTACACACATTAGGCATGATCAATTACATTATATATGACAAGATTGTTGTGGTTCATGAGGCCGCTCATATTTAATTTTGCTGAAAACTACTAGAAAACCACCATATTTTGAGTAAATTGTGACGAAATTGCTAAACCCAATAATTCGGTGACGTCACCATGATGTCAAAATAGGAAGAGTGAATGAGGAAATCCATTTTTCTCAAATATTGGTTTTGTTTAAGATAAAAAAATATCCATACCCAAAGTCACTTGAAAAAGTTCGAAAAGGGGGCGGAAAATTTCCTTATCACATTATGTTCTTTGCTAGTTACCAGCAGCACCTAACGGCTTGTATTTTGAGGACTAGATCATAATTAAAAAGAAAACTAGTTGATCTACATGTAAGAAAAAACGGTTATATAGATTTCCAAATCGAAAAAATAAAGGCATGTACCAGTGAAAGAAAATTCTACCGTTTTCAGCTACTATGCAAAAGCAAGTCAAAGTAGAAAACATTCAGTAGCACTGATTTACAGACCCCAAAAACGTATAGAGATGCGATGAAGCTGATACAACATAAACGGAACTAGATGCTGGTTCTACGTACGTAGATAAATGTGAACAATATGTACCTATAATTCTGCAATCAATATAGGCAGACAAAACAAACGCAAGATTTCAACGCTTGCAGAAGAGACCGCTGAACTTGAATCACAGAATTTATCAATTAATGTCGATGAACTAGAAGAAGACAAGCAGCAGTTGTCAAAAGACATTACTGAAGAACCTAGTTGAAAATTTTTAACGGAACAAAGCACTTGGTTGAAAAGTTCCGCGAAACAAAGCATCTATTTGAAAAATTACGACGGAACAAAGCACCTGGTTGAAAAGTTCTGGCGAAAAAAAAAGCAACTAGAGTTTATTCCGGACCTTTAAAACTACCGTCGGAAATTAACTAGTTGAAAAATTTCGACAGAAACAACGTAACTAGTTGAAAAGGTTCGGCGGAACAAAACAACGAATAGGCTTTAACAAATACAAACAGACAAACATCAAAGACACAACAACAAAAACTAAAAACGAGGATGAGCAACACGAAACCCATCAAAAACATGAGGTGAACCCAGGTGCCACTTACAAGACACCAAACGTCTCGCCCAGGTCCGGGAAAAGGTCATGTTCGAGGACAGGGGAAAGACGAAACTATGTTCTAGAAAAAAAAGATCCGATTGCATTTGGAAACGGATATTCCATTTCGATAACGATCGACCATAGAACTGTTGAAGAGATGATGTTTGAGAGTCTTATCTATTAGCACTTAAGGAAAATCCGGAAAATCATGGTACTGATCACAAGCTCTAGAATAACTCCATACACTGGTGCAACTGGGATATCGCCACAGATGAATGAGGCATTGACGTTTGGAAAGGGGACATTATCACACTTGTCGAAGAGTTCAGTTTGTAGTTTTTTCTAGAGTCAATTTCGAGGTGAAGGTCAAGGTATGACGATGACTCGGTGGTATCGCTAGTTTCCTTAATAGCAAGGTTATTAGAATAGATTAAATGCAGATAGTCACCGAATCTGAAATGTTCAGTGACAGGACATCATCTATGCAGGGGAAGCTAAACTTAAAGGTTTTAATCAATTTCTTTTCCTTTTTCTTGAGTAGCTTTTTGAGGAATTCAGCTTTATACGAGTACAAAAAAGTTCACCCGAATATCAAAATTAGAAATGGCCAACTAACATAATAGTTTACATGGTTGATTAGCGCAAACGGCCCATACCAGCTACGTCACGGGTCAGATGTGCTTGTTATTAGTGGATCATTGCCCAAATTATAATGAACTCCATATCAATCACTGGTAATCCTTTTCAGATTTACTTGTCATCATCTTTTACAGATTTGTTACAACTTTACTGTTACCAGATTTTAATTGTAAACACTTTGTTCCCTTTTATCGTTTATTTTAGATTTGATTTTAATGCCTTATTTGACCATACATTGTATGATGTACTTTGTAAGTAAAGGGTAGCGAGTTTGCTTACAAGGTAGCGAGATTTTGAAATGTAAACAATTGTGAGCAGCCGAAAATAAAAAAATGCCAGACAATTGGTTTGTTATTTGAAAAATCAGATATTTTTCCAATGTTAAAAGAGTAAATGTCAAAGAGAAACATTTTCATTATGGTATACAATTTTCATGCTTGAATATCTAATTCTAAAGACATGCTAAAATTGTTCCAAAATACAGCGTGCTGAAAGGGTAGCGAGTAGCATGCATATTATAGCGAACACGTTTACGAAGTGTAGCGAGTTTCTGCACAGAATATTTATTGTTTGTGAAAATAATTTAACATTTCTATCTTACTCGAGATTTCTGCACGCAGATCTCGCTGTCCTTTTTTACGACGTAGAGCTTCATATGGGGTAATTATTATATCGGCTATTTTACAACCTTTATTTCTTACAGTGTACTTGTTGAAGAAGTGATGACTATATCATTCCCTTTTTTTAAGTCAGGGTATAATAAATAAAAGATTAGAATAGTAAATTTCTTAGTTATCACTGTTCTAAAGACCCAAACCCAAAGCAAGAAAATGTATATCAAACTCCAAACTAGGGAACATTCAGTTGTGGATATAGAATAAGTACTCCTGCTATGGTAGTACCACTTTTCGTGCAGTATTACGGCATATTTCTTAGTTTTTGATTCCGATGACCAAATCTTATTTCATTTACGACATTACCCTGAGTACAGTCAGCTGATACAGATATAGAAGCATTAAACTGGTCTTTTCAATGCATTGGTGAAAACCGTAAAACCGGCTAAAGTATAACATATTAATTACTACACAAAGGAAGCAGAATTTATTGAAGGAAAACATAAAAATATCTCACTTTTGTGATATGCAATGGTTATAGAAGTCAATTTTAGCAGTGCTGAGCTAGACGGGACTTATATATAAAAAAGTCCTGATTGTGGCCTGTCAGCTATGTTTGTGGTTTCAAATATTTTAACTAAGATAGAGCGGTACAGTTATCAATATAAAGGAAATTTTTTTCAAAAATAAAATATTTGGCCTCAAAAATATATTTTTTTTACTTTACGTAATTCTTGCATATGAATAGAGAAAACTTTCGCTTTAAATAAGCTCCGATAACAGTTATATTTTCACATTATATGAAATGTCAACCTTCATGATCGCTATCATCCTTATGAAATGTAAACGCAAATGCTCTGTTTTCTCCTTTCACTTTTGTTATCATTTTGATATGGCATACATTTGCTGTTAAAAGACCATGATGTCAGACCATAAATGTTTCAAGGTAATGGAAACTATGTATTTATTTTAATTTTATCATTTTTAAATGATTTCTAACAGTTTCCTTAAAAACAATCCATGGTACATGTTTATGTATTTCTTATTAATGTATTTCTCAATTTGAGTTGGATTTGTATTATATTCAGCACTTTTTTGTCATACTATAAATAACAAATACTTTATTGTCTTATATGCAAATAATAATGCTTGTGACAAACTATTAAGATACAGTCGATATAGTCCACAATACAATTATACACAAATTAATTTTCAGGCAAAATTTTGATTTCAATAACCTCTCCTAATTGTTGGTAGGTAAATTAATTATATAATTACATTCAAACGATTTATATATAGGACTGAATTGTTAATGCGAAGGTGAATTAGTCAATAGACGTTCACTATTTTGAAAGAGGGTTGCGAACCAATTTGCTAACTTGGGTCTCAGTTGACACTGTAGTTTCCAAGACGATAATTTTTCGGTAATTGATAGCTTTAATTTACTTTTTTTAGAAATAGTGGTCACGTTGCGATATTGATGAAATAAAATATTTGCAGAAATTTAATGGAAACGAATGTTCTATCCAGACGACAAGGATACATTGATTGGTTGGTTGTTGTTTGTTTAACGTCCAGTGGCAAATTTTTCATGTATATTCAGGACGAGAATAAGTTAACAATATGTCAGTTGGTAGGTTCTGAATAGTGGGTGCACCGGACAATTTTGATTGTCACTAGAAAAAAGGCGTATTGGGTAGAAACAGAAATTTATTGTTACAATAGGTCACCTGCAAATACCCCCTAAGACTTGATGTTTGGGTTCATTAACGTGTAAAGAGCTTGCCATTCCCCAAAATCAGGCCGGACGTGACTGCGTATTTTTTCATTCCGCATACTCAAACAGACGCCTCTCAGGACGGATCTGACTCCCGGACGGGAGAAGTCCATTTAGCAATACTTCTATACCGAAACTACCCTTTCAGTGGACAAATGACCACTGATATGTTCCGTTTGTCGTAATCGCAGTCCAACCTTCTTTCCTTATTTATAGCTTATCACCGAATTTGACTAATTACCGGAAATTAACATGAGCAACACGACGGGTGCCACTAGTTGAGCAGCAGATGTTCGCCCTTCATGAGCACCTAATCTCAACCCCC
>JAOXYJ010110313.1:0-11254 GCA_028566555.1 Lithophaga nigra
GTTTGTATTTGTCTTAATCCGGATTTTGTCTGCGTCCCTCGATTGATGATTTTTGTAGTTCACCCTTCGGTTTTCTTGCCGTTTCTTGCTAAAAACTGTTAATACAGTAATTCCACGGTAATTTACAGCTCGTTTTTTAACCTTTTTTCTTAAATACTGGTGTTAATAAGCCGATTTTCAATATATTTGGTACCTTTCCTTGACTAAATATATGGTTAATAAGATCACATACTAACAATTCCATTTTTTCTCCTGCATGTATTACGTGTTCAATTGCTATGTTACAAAATTTTCAGATTTTCCTCTGATAATTGATTTCATAGCTGTTTTAATTTCTTCAATACTTGCTAATGGTATGGTTTTTCCTTGCATCATTCTAATTTGTGTTACTTCAAAATCAATTACTATAATAATCATAGGGCATACTACATAAATCTTATTGTGCTAGTTTCTGAAAGTGTTGTCAGAATCCCAATATTATATTATCATCACCAGAGAAGCATGAATCACCCCCACTTAGATCCATTCTAAAGTTTAGACATTTAGATCCACTATAAAGTTTCCTTCTTTTTGTCCATTTTCCTTCACTAATTGGTGGAACAGTTCTACATTTCTTGTTCTAGTTTCCATAATTAATTCCTTTTCCTTTTCTCTGGATTTCGCGACTTCAATTCGTAAACTTCTTCTGAACTATGTTTTACCATTTATTTAGGTAAATTTGATTCCTGGGGTCTGTAGGTTTCCCATGTTGTAACTAGATCCTGTATTTCTCGCGCATAATGTTCAATAAAGTTTTAATTTCAGGTGACCATACTTTTAACTTCGGTTTAGCATTGTATCTATTTTACTTTTTTAAAAGCCGCATATTTCATAGTCTTAAATGTATTCAGGATCGTATCACTAATTTCAAGTTCTTGATTGTTAAGCTGTATTAGTAGATTTTCCATTTCATTATCCAGTAATGCTTTCTATGGATCTAGATCAACTTTATTTCCAATTTATTCGTTGTTGTGCTTTTTGCTTTACGTCTCTGGTTTCCGTTCATATTGTACTATCTATAAAAACTATCATTTGTATGGGATGATGATCCGAAACATTGGTAATTTGCTGATTTAACACTTTTTACGAGCCATGTCATTCTTACTTGTATTGTATAAAAAGTAGTCCAACTCAGAGCATTCTTGACCATCTCATTTTATAAATGTTTTCCTGAATTTTCATACTGAAGGTTATAGTCTTGTATGAATTTCCTAAGCTATTTCTTTCTTTCACTACCAGTTTCAAAGTCTTCATTGAGTCCCCTCCTAAGATGGTTTCTTATGAGTCATGACACTTTTAGAACAGCTCATATATCTGGTCTATACAATCACAGAATTCTTCTACAAGAACGTTGCTACCTTTGGCTGGTAAATATACTGATGGAATGAGTACATTCCTATATCCTTGACAGGTAAGTTCAATGCATTGAATTTTCTCCGAACCATCATCTAATGGCCGAATTAAGTGATCTATTTTGCTACTCCAGATTATAGCTACACCACGTATCATCTTGGTTTATGTGTTGGTTCAATCGGATTAAAAATGTCAATGCCTTTGCCAATATAATTAATTTCGTTATTCCTTTCACTTTTTAGGTTAATTTCTGCTTGGAATAGCCAATGTTTTTGTATCAAAATTATTTCAATCTTTTTCAATAACTCGTCCAAAATAAAAGAGCATGTTTTTATGTTCTTACAGTTATATAATATTAAATTGAATTTCTTCTTATAAAAACACTTTCCTCTTTTTGTTTGTAAGGCTGGTGGAGACTTGTTCGCAATGAAAAAAGGATTTTGAACATCTTGTTCAGCTAATTGGCTCATTTTCTTCTCTTGATGTTGGCTATGTTGTAAATTTAAGCTTTCATGGTTGTTGATTACTTTACTTGGTGACAAGATGATGGTCTCGCTCGGGAGTATTTTGTATAGTTAGGCCAACAAATGGAGTTTGATTTGATAGTGTTTCCTGTACTTTGCTGTCTGCATCTTGAACAAAAAATTTTTGTATGTTACCAAGTTTTGGATATTTTCTTTCATTTGTTCCGGTTCCGGATAAGGTACTAGTATGTTGGTAATACAATGGATGTCCATTAAGTTATCTAATGGTATGTACTTTTGTTGATCAAATATAGATGGTATGAGCACTTCACTGTTTATGTTTTTCCTTGATGGATACAGGCCAATATGTTGGTTTAGCATACTTTACATAGCTTTTACAACTTCACTGAATGATGTGCGATATCATTAAATGGTTCATCCATAAAATTTGAGATATCACATGTATTTATCTGTGATCTAAGATGAACTGGTTGGTTTGTGGTTTGATTCTGCGGTCAATTTGCCACCTGCCTATAACTGACTGTCGAAATTATTTCTGTTTCCCTCTCATATCAGTGATCTTGATTAATGTTCATGTTGATAGTTATAGGTACCAACCTTAAAAATTACTTAGCATTTAAATAAAGAAGAAAAGTAAATTAATATATATTTTATAGCGTTGTAACAAATGCGTTTTGATCGGACACTCACACGAGATATTCATAAATATATACAAGTGTTCGCTCGAACGCCATCAAGAGATTTTTTGAAGGCTTCGAAGAGATTGTTTGAGCGTTTCCAAGAGTTTGTTCGAACACCTACAAGCGTTTAATTGAACGCTGACCTCCGTATGCTCAAACCCTCTATAAGTTGTCGTTTGAGATAGAAGAGAAGTCGAGTGTTATCGAACGCTGGAACCGAACCATGAAGGAGTTCAAGTACTTCTCAGCCAACTCTACGCGCAAGTATATCGACGTCTTGGACGATCTCGTTTATCAGTACAACACCACCAAGCGCAGATCCATCAAGATGACTCCTACTGCAGCGAGTCGGAAGGAACATGAGGCTAAATTGTTCTGGAACCTGTACGGCGACGTACCACCCATGCAAGCTCCCCAGTTTCACGTTGGCGACAAGGTTCGAATCACCAAGACGAAGAGCATGTTTGAGAATGGCACACATCCCGATGGATCGAAGAGGTGTTCACTATCTCTCAACAGTTGAACACTCAACCACCAACCTATCGTCTCAAGGATTTTAATGTTGAGTTGATACAGGGATCCTTCTACGAGCCCGAACTCAAGAAGACGGATCAAGACGTCGACCGCATCCAAAATGTATTGCGAAGGCGCACCAGGAACGTTTTGAAGGAAATTATGTCAAATGGAGAACCAATCCCAACTCTTGAATCAAACAGTATGACCTGCAATAACCCCCTCAGCAAGCTTTACGGTTTTGTACAACTTGTGATAGATCACCCGAGACTCCTATCTTGTCTTCAGTTGGAGATGGTAGCTTCACTCTCTCGTCCGGGTGCAACGAGTTGATCTTTTTTCTTTCTAAGGGTTCGATCGCTTCTCGACAGAATTCTAATTACATCTTCGGTTGTAAGTGTTCGCCTAGATCTTTCAGTGGTGGCTTTGCGTCCAGTCGTATCTTTCATAAGGTGTTTCAATTTAACAAAGGTCCCCATGCTATCTATCCTATCCTGTTTGTCGAACATCTGCTTCTCGAGTATTTCATACTTTTTGTCGACTGCATCAATCCTTCCTTGCAGCGTTTTGACTAATTCTTGCCAGTTTTTCGCATACCATCCTTTAGTAACTGGTCCATCTGCTCGCTTCCCCTCTGAAAGATTTCGAGTTGCATGATCCCGTTGGTGGAAGCGCATTCCTTCTTACCACTTTGTCTCGCAAAACTTTCTTGAGATCTTTGATCGAGTCATATTTCCTTTTGATGCGTTTCAACTGCATCATCATCTAATTAATCTCGTTTGTAACGCTTCGATTCACCCAAACTGTCTTTGAATTGTTGATTGACCCACCGCTTTGTTACAGTATCCGAGCTGTTCTTGGGATGTTCTAAGTTGATGATACGATTGTCTTTCATGCTGAGGTCTTGAAACATGTGTCACAGCGGCATACGATTTCTGATGGATGATCCAAACTTGTCCAGTGGCATTCCTTCCACCAGCAACTTACAAACAAAACAAAAGTGTCCGCACACCACTGTACCACTTTGTTGAAGTTCGTCGGAACTGTAGAAGGTCTCGGGATGTAAATACTGTACCATCTCTTTCGGTGTTGGCAATCCGTAAGGGTGGAAGTATACCTTCACCGATTCTTTCTTGTGCCAACAACTCCAGTGCGTTCTGGGTCCTTGTCGACCGTCATGATTAAGATACCACATTCGACGCTCCGTGGTTTGCTCTTCATTCCCTTGGCTCGCTTGTTCTCCTGCTGACCCATCCTAAACGTGTACAGCTTCGATCTGAGGCCTACGTAGTCGGTCATGGGTTTCCCGGCGCACTCATTCTTGAACATCCCGATAACTTTCTTGTTGACGTTCGTGGGAATTCCGGAGGGGCGGTCGATATAGCAATTCAACGTATCGAACCATTCCTGCGCATTCTCGTTTATATCTTTGTAAATATCCGGGGTCTGAAAATCGCAGATGAGGCTATTGGTATTGGTGTAGCAGATGCTGGCCCGGCTTCCATACTTCGGCTTGAGATAGTAGTACACAAAGTCCGTCATCAAAGTCTTTGACAGGTCCAAATCGCGAAACCCAGATAAATTGGTTTATCAAAGACGATTTTGATGCGGCACATGTGAATTGCAACATGTTCGTCAAAGATCGTTCTCCTTTTGAAATTTGGTTTGGCGATCAGTTTCAGAGCCTTCTTCTCGTTGTTGACTAGCCGGACGTCAACCCTATTTCGAATGTTCTCCGTGGTCTTGCCGAAGACTGAGTTGTTCATCAGTTTGAAGAAGTCCTTCTCGAAGTCAATCTTGGCCACGGTCCGGAGTATGGTATTCTTGTCAATGTACTTCTTCAACCACGGGCTCTGATCGAATCGAATAACCTTGTGTACTTTCTTAAGCTTCCATCCCCGGGCCAGATATTTCTTCAAATTGACACAGTGGATAACTCATTGTAAAGCCACGGTAACCGCACCCCGGATTCCTTTCGCAATCATTAGTAACATATTAGGATCCGACAGGAGGTCCAACCTCACCTTTGTCACTTTCAACGCTGCGTCATAGGCCAGCCCCGGCGCGATGTAATACCAGGCCAGATTAAGACCGTAGTTTTTCATACAGATGTTTCGGAAGTTCTCAAAGACATTGCTCAGCAAGACCACGTCCGTCTTCAGGTATAGGTCATGGTACTTACGCATGTTCGAGATTCCCATCTCCTTCCAGACTTTCTTGCATAGCGATAGTTTTTGGCACTAATAATTCATGAGTCGGTTATAGAATTCTTTCTTCGCCGGCAGGTGAGTTTGTCTCCTTTCCGCAGAACTGGAAGGTCCAAATGATTCTCCGTTCCAACCGGGATATCATAACCTTCATCCATAATTGTAGGAAACTAAGGAGTATTTCCCTCATTCATAGCGCTGTCCTTAGCTGATTTTTGGCTTAACATTTTGGACGTTTTGGCTTTTATTTCTGCTCTACAATCTTTTGGATGTTGTTTTGGTTTTCATATTTTTAGGCCTCGAGCATAACTGATGAGACATTGTTTGTCGAAATGCGCATATTGTGCACTAAATTTGGTATCACAGATCATTATATTTTTAACGGTGAATGTGATGTCACACCCCAAAACTTCTTTCACTCTCTTACAACACCCTTGAAGGATTTGGGCCAGTCTGTCGCATGTCACCCCTTCTTGGATTATCAAACCTTCGGACACAAGTGATCCCATTTCGATATTCTCCTCGATCAGGCAGTCGAATGCTGCCATCAGCGCTTCGTTCTCGAGGGAATACATGACGCAATTTACGGTCGTTCCTTTAATATTCTAGTGCGTCCCTTTCTTTTCCTTGGGTTTGCAGGCAAGTTTGTACAGGTATGGGTTTAGCTAGACCACCTTCTTCATGATGTTCTGCATTCCCTCGTAGTATTCGTCGAGCAACCGGGGAACGTTGCCCTTCAGCTCGACGTGCTTCCCATTTATGATTGCTTCGTCTCGGTCCATCCCACACTTGTACATCAGATCAGCGATGAAATTCTCCCTGCTTGCAATGTAGGCATCGAGTCCGGCACAGTCGATGACATGCTCATGACAATACCAGGACAACAAGGTTGGTTGAGCGTTCTTCAAATGAATATCGTGCGTGTAGTCGGCACAGAGCGTGTGTCGAATCTTCCGGCTCATGTTTTAGATCCCTATCTTCTCAGTCCAGTACCTACCGAATGCATTCCCCTGATAGTAACGCATAGTACTTTTTTATAATGCGTTTGTTCGTGCAAGGTATTCTTTCCATTGTGCGTTTTTGTCCATTTTCTTTCCCTTGATGTACCGACTTCCTAACTCGAAGTCATCAGGATGTGCCACGATGTATTCTATCTCCTGTCTATCTCTCCGAGAATAATGTTCCTCACATTCGCAGAACTGAACCGACCGATCTTGTATAGTTCTAGGTTCAGGGGTTTCGTTCCGGTGCATGTTTTCGACGGTGTCTACTGGGGTTCCTTCGACCAACGTCTGGAGGCTCACATTCATAAACTTGAGACTGTCGATGAAGCTCAAACGCTGGTACAAAGGTTTTATTTCTCCTTTCTTATCCTTTTATTCGTCAACCTGCACACTTTTGGTGAACGAAATGTGTCTCTCCTCGGTGTTGGGAATACATGTGATCTTACCTTCTTGATGAAGAGATGGCTATCATACCCGGCGAGGTTGTGAAAGATTACAGGAATGAACTTTGGTTCCTGGAATTTGACTGCATTCGTAGAGAGCCGCTTCTATGAACCTACCTGTAAAATGACTGTGATCCCTCACTTTGTCGTAGTTGTCGATACAATCAATCCGGATGGGGTATGCTTCTGGTAGACCTGAGTGTACACCTTTGATGCGTCGGGTTGACATGTATTTACCTTGCTAGTAAAACACTCAAAGTCAGCATACACAACGATTGGTACTTTCATAGATCTCACGTGGTTTTCGAACTGCTGAAAGGCTTCAAATCGGGGCATCTCCACTTTCACCGCCTATTTGTTGTCACAATAGTCTTTGTGCTGGGTCAGGGTTTGCTCACTAAAGAAGTGATTCAGACATCTGTTGCAGGTAAAGATCCCTCCATTCATTGTGGTGAGATATTTGGTGTGACAAGACTTGATTCAACAATAGTGTTTCGTTCCTTCCGACTGTAACAACAACAAATCTACATTCTGTTATCTCCTCTCACAGCTTGAAATTCGTAGGGGATATACCTCTTTCTTCTCTACACAATACACGTTGACCGACAGTTTTGGGTTGTTCTTCTCAAACTTTATAATGTCCTTGGGACTCACCGGAAATTGAATCCCTTCGAAATTTAACTCGTTTTCCCTTTGCTTTTACTGACTCATCCGACCTACAGTCTTTTGGTTCACCTCTTCATGGTGGAGAGCGGCCAGTATTACTCACTTGAAACACTCTTCATCTTTGTTCGCTACATTGATGCTCGCCAACCAGCTCGGTAGTAGCACATACTGAGATGCAGCGATCAGTTTGTACTTGTCTATGTTGACATTCATACTCACTATCTCTTTCAATGTCCAGCTACTCTTCTCCCCTGTCCATCCTCTCCGGTGCGCTCGTCCATATCTTTCAACATTTCCTCAGCATCAGTTGCCTCTGTCATTACTTCGTGAAAGTAGGCTACATTTTCCCGGTTTTCGTCATTGACCATCGTTACAAAAATGCGGTGTAAAATCACATTCACTTTTGCTCCTCCTCTTTTCACCCTGTCGATGGTTTCAATCCTCTTTGGCCAGGTTTCAGTTTGGAAGGTTTCTAGATCCATCTGAACAATTGGTTTGGTTGTCCAAGTTGTAAACACTCCATTCAAAGCCTTTTTGGGTTGAACTACTTCAAACGTCTCCTCAAATCCTCTTTGTCCCCCCTAGTCTTCTCTTCCACCCACTCTTGTAATTCTTTCTATGATAATCTACATACTCCTGTCAACCCTTGGTTCCGACACCATTTCAGAAGTTCTTTCTCAGCTCTCGACAATTTGAGATCAGTTTTAGATTCGGTCAGCTCAGCCAACTATTCTTTTCGAAATCTAGAGTTACCTTTGAGCTTATGATCTTTAGCGATACGTCTCAACTGTTTTACAGTTTCACCGACTGTTGCCCTCTTATTTGTCTGGAATATGTCTTTATTATATATCTCATTATTATTAATTATATATCTCTGGTTTCACATGATATTTTAACATAGGTCATAGGTCATACGTTAAACTATGTTCTGCAGTGGCGGCCAGTTTGGGTGGAGGTCAGAGTCATTGGATATTGTTTGGACTGAGGAACATCAAAGGACTATCACAGCCAAGTCTTGTTTAAATTGACTTGGAGAAAATGTTTAGATCATTTCCTACACGTAGGATCCTATGTTAAACTATATTCCGACCATCTATAAGGCGGTAATCTTGGATGCAGGACAGAGTCATCGAATAGAGTTTGGAAAGGCAAGGACCATCACAGCCGAGTCTTGTTTAAATTGGCTCAGTGGTTTCATAGTAGATGAATTTTACACAAATAGGGACCTATTTTACACTACATTCTACGGTGGTGACCATCTTGGATTAAGGTCGGGGTCATCCGATATAATTTGAACGCGGACCAAGTACCATCCCGGCAAAGTCCGATTTAAATTGGCCTAGTAGTTTCAGAGAAGATTTCTGTACATATTTTCCATAGGTTTTTGTGTTAAACTGTGTTCTGCGATTGTAGTCATCGGATAAGATTTTAAAAGAGGAACATCAAGGACCATCCCTGCAAAGTTTGGTTCCAATTTGCCTAGTTTTTTCAGAGAAAATAATTGAAATGTGAAAAGTTAACGACGACGACGACAAACCAAGTCAGGTAAAAAAACATTTGCATTATTGGCAAAATCGGCAGTTTAAAGTTCACATAATGATTTTGTCATATTCTCTGTTTTTAGTAACGATAAGCATCTTGGTCAGCAATCGGGGATATTGGCTGCCATTTTTTGAAGAGGACCATTTAAAGATCATCTATGTCACCTTTTTTTTTAAATTGGTCCAGAAGTTTCCGAGAGGAAGATTATTATAAAGGGGAAATTTCGGTCATCTTTTTCTATTTAATTAATGTAGATAGTTTTGGCTGGCTGTCCTGCTCATCGAAAAATTTTGGAAGAGGACCTCCAAAGGACTATTATATGTATTAAATTTGGTTTCATTTTGGCACTGGCCATGGTGGCTATCTCGGATGGGCGGAGCTAAAAGATGCATTCTAAAAGATGACCTCCAGAGACCTATTCCTGCAAAGTTTGGTTCCAATAGGCCAAGTGGCTTCTGATAAAAAAAAAATTTAAAAGTTAATGACAACTACGACAGAGATAGACGCCAAGTGACAAAGTGAGCTTAAAAATATTTTTAAACTTTAATAAGTAATTCCAGCGGTTTATATAGATAAGGATTTTGACAGTCAAGGAAGGGGCGATCAAACACATGTGGAATTTGCTACAAAAAACTAAATGAGGATGTTGATAAATTCATGTTACCCGAAAATTGTCCTACTAAGCCTCCTGGGTGCTGTGCAGTTCAGAGCCATCTTAAGCCCTTGCTGAAAAACCAGACGTCAGGGTAAATTGATAAGGGAGATTGTTAAAAGTACGTCTTGTACCAGAATTGTTTTGATGCCACTGTAAACTATTTTGGCCAAGTTGTTGGCAAGGGCAGAAGTAACTTATTATTGCTAAGTTGTGGACAAGACAACCAAGAAAGGGGTCAGGAAACTCCTTTGCATTGCTGGCAAATATAGGAAATCTTGTCCAAATATTTCATTTTTTTTCTAGTTTATTGACCCATCCGTTACAGTAAAATGTAGAATTTATTTGGTATGAACGCAGCCAGATATGATAAAATTAAAACTGTTTTAACCAGCTCTCCTTTACTTAGGGCACAATTTAAGCTGGTCGTATGTGCTAGTAATGTATATGTCGGGACAGTTTTGCTTCGAGAAGGCAAGAATAATACTGATCAACCAGTTTGCAATTTTTGCACATTATAATCTTTAATATGGAAGGCAAGGGTATTGGGTTGTATTTGTCTCAGTTGGAATTACTCTTAGATTTTATCTTCATCCTGGAGCACTGGTTACATGAATTTCAAAAACAGATACTAAATAAAATCCTGTAGAACATGGATAACTCTGTCAAATTCTGTGACACTGTTAGTGAATTTTCCAATCTTCATCTGTCTAGAGGAAAAAGAGGTGTAGCAATTGCTTGGAAAAGACAATTCACACAATACGTAACTGATATCCCATGTGAAAAAGATCGAATCCTAGCCCTGGAACTGAAAGATCCATTGAACTTTTGTTTGATCTGTGTATACATGCCGTCGAACAATTCAGGTGATTCCTATTTGGAGATTATTGAATGCCTGCATATCCTGAATCACCTGATCACTAACCTCTATTCTACATACAAAATTATTTTAGCTGGAGATTTTAACGGCACATTACTGCCGTCAAGACCATATTACAAACGTGACAAGTTACTCAAGAAATTCACAGAACATATGAATCTTAGTCAGTAGTCAACGTTCCAATCACAAAAAGTTGCTATGGAACCAAATAGATGAAGAGGCCTACCAAAGTGCTCTCGATGTCGAGCTTTCAAATCATGACAGCAGGAATATATTTACAAACGATAATCTTCTCTTCCTTTGCAAATTCCTTTGAAGGCAGTACCGCATAAACTGACATCTCTAAAAGGCCAAAAACAGAAAGCCTCGCCACTTGCCCATGAATTACTGAAAATCTGTAAAGAAAAATATCAACTTTTGGTCAGAAATGATAAACCAGACGATATTCTTAAAACAGAAAAACGTAATCGCAAAAAGAAACTTAAGGAAACAGCTACGTTAAGAACAATATTTGGATAGGATAAATTTCTATAATAACGTTATGAAAAACCCAGATACAGATATGTTCTACAAATTAATCCAACCCTAACCCTAACTTTAACTCTAACCCTAACCCTAACCCTAACTCTAACCCTAACCCTAATCCTAACACTAACTCTAAAACCCTAACCCTAGCCCTAACCCTAACTCTACCCCTAAACCTAGCCCTAACTCTAACCCTAACCCTAACTCTAACCCTAACCCTAACCCTAACTCTAACCCTAACTCTAACCCTAACCCTAACCCTAAC
>JAOXYJ010110423.1:0-11251 GCA_028566555.1 Lithophaga nigra
TAATAAAAGAGCGATAGAATTATCCTGACTTCAATTAAGTTGGTCACGGTGCGCATCCGTATTTTTTCATCTCCTTTTCCGAATCTGATCAAGATCGTACTTTTCCAAATATGGCGCGATCATGTTGTTTACCTGTAATCAGCTGATGACAGGTAATTACTGCAGACAGTTAATTAGAAAGGGTGCAGTATAATTAATTTACAACCGGAGCGTGTCAGCAGGCCTTAAAATTGTTGATTATATTATTTAATTCAATGGCAGACTCGGCGGCGACTTCGTAGTTTTTACAAGCCCTTTTGAGAAAAAGATAGGGCGACTTGATCTTCGCTTTCCAAGCGTCATTGGGCGACTTCAGCGACCACAGGGCGAAAACTTCGCCCACTTCGCCTGGTTTGGTGAGCCTTGTTGTTCAAATAAAGGGCTGGAGATCCATGGGGTCTGAGAACTTAAGGTTCAAAGTTTAACATTAGCTTCAATGGGAAAACTTTAAAATCTTCTTTAGAAGCAGCAATGGCAAGGTAGTTATATTATGCATGAATCATCAATAGGACATGAAGATTCAATTTGTACAAATGAAGGTCTGGGGATCCATGGGGTCCAAGCACTGGGGGTCCAACATTTATCATAGGCTTCAATGGGAAAACTAAAAAACTTTTCCTTAGAACCAGCAATGGCAAGGTAGTCATATTATGCATGAAGCATCAGTAGGAGATGAAGATTTAAGTCCAGAGGTCCTTGGGGTCTGAGCACTGGGTTCCAAAGTTTAACATAGGCTTCAATGGGAAAGCTTTAAAAATCTTCTTCTTTAGAACCAGCTATGGCAAGTTAGTTATATTATGCATGAGTCATCAATAGGACATGAAGATTCAGTGGTCAATTCAGTCCGAGTACTGGGGGCCAAAAGATTAACATAGGCCTCACTGGGAAAAGGATTTAAAAATCTTCTTCTTTAGAACCAGCAATGTCAAGGCAGTCATATTTTACATTAAGCATCAGTAGGACATGAAGATTCAAATTTTTGCAAATGAAGGTCTAGGGATCCATGGGTTCTGAGCACGTGAGGTCCTAAGTTTAACATAGGCAGCTTTAAAAATCTTCTTTAGAACCACAAGTGAAAAGTTAGCCTTATTTTGTATAGATCATTAGTAGGACATGAAGATTCAAATTTATACAAATGATGGTCCAGTGGTATATGGGATCCAGGCACTGGGGGCCCAAAGTTTACCATAGGCTTCAACAGAAAAAAGCTTAAATATCTTCTAACAGTAAGGTAGTCATATTTTGCATGAAGCATCAGTAGGACATTAAGATTCATATTTGTACAAATGAAGGTCCAGGGGTCCCTGGGGTATAAGCACTGGGTGTCCAAAGTTTACCATAGGCTTCAGTGGAAAAAAAGCTTAAAAATCTTCTAGAGAACCAGCAATGGAAATGCAATTATATTTGGTTGGAAGCGTCTTTTGGACATGAAGATTCAAGTTTGTACAAATAGTGGTGCAGGGGTCCATGAAGTGTCAGGTTAGTGATACAGGCTCACCTGAGTCTCTAGTTTAGCTCACCTGGTCTAAAGGACCATGTGAGCTATTACGATCACTTTGTGTCTATCATCGTCCGTCGTTTTCTTTCCTTGTCCGTCCAGCGTTAGCTTTTTTTAAACATTTTAATCTTTTCCTCAGAAACCACTGGGCCAAATGGAACCAAATTTGGCAGGAATATGTACTGGAAGGTCTTCTATATAAACTATGTTCTTGGTTCAGATCAGATACTCAACATGGCTGCCAGGGTCAATAATGCATTTTGATTGGGTAAAATTTGAAAGGTTTTCTTGTCAGACACTACACAGCCGATGGAATTGTTTTATTGTGTGAATGATCCTTGGCAGGTCCTCTACCAAAATTATGTTTATAGTGCCAATCTGAAATCCAAGATGGCCGCCAACTGCAGAACAAAGTTTAACATTGGAAGGTCCTTTGCCAAAGTTGTGTTTGTGGTGTCAGTCTGAAATATCCAAGATGGCTGCCACTGTGGAACAAAGTTTAACATTGGACCCTATTGGAAATACACTTGAAGATCCTCTTCTTGGAAAAGACTATGACAGTTGAAGCTAAACATTCAATAAATGTTCATTGGAAGGTCCTTTATCAAAATTATGTTTGTGGTGCCAATCTGAAATCCAAGATGGCGACCACCATTAGAACCTATTGGAAATACACTTCAAGATCTTCTACTTGGAAGTGACTATGACAGTTGAAGCTAAACATATACATAAGTATTCATTGAAAGGTCCTTTACAAAAATTGTGTTCATGATGCCAATTCAAAATTCAAGATGGGTGCTACTGTGGGACAAAGTTTTACATTGGACCCTATGGAAAATACACTTGAAGATCTTCTTGGAAATGATTATGATAGTTGAAGCTAAACGTATCCATACATGTTCATTGGACAGTCCTTTACAAAAATGGTGTTTTTGATGCCAGTCGGAGTTCCAAGATGGCCACCACAGCGGGACAAATTTTAACATTGGACTCTATGGGAAATACAGTTGAAGATCTTTCTTCTTGGAAATGACTATGACAGTTGAAGCTAAACATATACATAAATATTCATTGGAAGGTCCTTTACCAAAATTGTGTTCACAGTGCCAATCCAAAATCCAAGATGGCTGCCACTGCGGGACAAAGTCTAACATTGGGCCCTATGGGAAGTACACTTGAAGATCTTCTTCTCGGAAATGACTTAGAATTGGTCAGTTTAGAACCAGGTGAGCCATACAGGCTTAGGTGAACCTCTTTTTTTATTTACTTGAATGAAGATTTGTTTACTGGATGATTTTTGTATTAGTGTAAACAAAAATGTACAAGTTAGGAT
This sequence comes from Lithophaga nigra, assembly GCA_028566555.1. Classification (NCBI taxonomy): domain Eukaryota; kingdom Metazoa; phylum Mollusca; class Bivalvia; order Mytilida; family Mytilidae; genus Lithophaga; species Lithophaga nigra. The sequence goes on from JAOXYJ010110423.1 coordinate 2,871, forward strand.
GATACCAAATGGTGTTACATCACAAGTTGCATTATGAATAATTTTCACTCAACTGTATGTTGTTCACATTCCCATTCCTGCAGTCTGTCAGAAAATTCAGAATGATGATTTAGTATTGTATAACATCGTTGGATGATAGGGAAGTTACATACTAATGTTTTACTGTTTTCAGTTTAACAAAACTTAAGCTGAGAAATATGCTGAAAAGCAATTTAAGGAAGTTGGGTTGGGTTATTGCGGTTTATTGTCACTTTCAGCTCCACTGTATGTCATGACCACCAGACTTACTGGCGAAAGAAAGCCAGGACAGCTAACCAGCCGACCTGTATTAACCCCCAACCTCTGGCAGGTGTCTGGATACCTGAACACTTGAAGTGGGGTGAGCAGGACTCGAACTCACAACTGATCTGTTAGGCTTGTAGTTCTGAGTCAGCAAGTCTAAAGAAGTTTATAAGAAAGTGTTTATGAAGCATTATAAAACAGCCAAAGAGGAATCCATGATTCAGTATTATTTTTCATGATATTGTTCTTGTATATTTATAACTTGTCAGTAGAAGTCATGGGAACACTATGTTAAATAGACATGTATCCCCTAGTTGCACAGCAAATGTAAAACTAAAATAATAAAAGATTGAATGACAAGTTTTACATTAACTATATTGTTTCAGAGTGATGAAAGCACAGTATTTGGAGGTGTTTTGTCTCCTGACATCATAACAGACCAAAGAAAAAGTTTGTGTCAGTTGTATGGTCTGTTAGACAAAGATAAGAAACCAAAACCTGACAGAGAGCAGCGTGGTCATTATGTTGTAATTGGACAAGACAGTGATGAGGAAGATGAAGATTATGTGCAATTTCCTTTCATGATAGGCAATGTGATCATAGATGGATTTCCATGATTATTTCACTATTATGATGATGAACAATAGGAAAAAATCATAGAATGGAACATCAAAATAATTGCATGGGTGAAAGTTTTCAGGTTTTTGCCATATTTCCATGTTTTTTAATGGTTCTCATTGCCAATCCTGAGATTTCTGTAAATCAGTGGAGGTATTTTTAAAGGATGGGGTGAGGAGGGTGAATTACCCAATTACCCCACCCCAAAAACCATCACTTTCATCATTGAAAATGTGTCCTGCATGAAGCAGATAGAACATAATTCACTGAATTGGAGTGTTCATATGCATGTTATATTATACCATGACTTCTGTCATTGTGAAGAAATGCTGTAATTTTCTTGTTTTTGACTATGACATAATGCTATGGAATTCAGTGCAATAAGAAAAGACAAGGTAGGATAAGAGCTGTTTTTGGCCCCCTCTTCAAATTCATTTATATTTATATCAGTGATAGTGTACATCTCAGCATTGAAGAAAAATAACGGCTTACCTTGCTAACTCAAATACGTGGTCGCCTAGCAATGCAACAAACATAGCAACTGCAAATCTATTGAAATTACACTTTTTGTAAAACTAACACTCTGTAATGTCAATATACTTTGTATACAAGTGTATTAAGCTGTTTATGTAGGTAATAAAATAAAACATTTATTTACTATAGAATGTATGATTTTATATTCCAAAATAGAGGATATCAGAAAAAATTAAAGGAGAGAAGAGGAAAGGGTATATGGTCTGAAACAGGAACCTACAAAGTAAATGGGAGTGGGGAATTCGGTGACCAGGTATTGGATTTACCAGAACTTTTTGGACATAACCGGCTTCACACAACTAGTCGACGTAAGCAACATTCCATTACATAAAAAAGTGGTAATCTTAAACTTTATGTTTGTGATAGCAAAAAGCTAATCGACAAACTCGAACTTATTGTTGGAAGTATTGATGCAGGAAATTTCAATGAGGAAATGATAAAGGAAGGTTTAGAAATTATAGACGAGTTACTTAAACTGGGAGAAATAACAAAAAAAACCCCCAAAAAACCATGAACATTTATACCAAAAGTATTTTATTTTACAATAAAAACATGTCCAGTCAAAAGTTTATTCGTGTTATACCTGATATACCAAATAGTACAAAAGTATCACCTACGTTTGAACAAATGCAATAATTATTAAACATTAGTACATTGGTATAAGTTTATTAGAGTGGTCACACATAAAAACAAATGCACCCAAGTTAATCAAACAAAAACAAGAAAACAATATATCAAATGAAACTAAAGTTTAATCTAAACTATAACCCCATGGCACAGAATCATTACCATCAAACCTTCTACCTGCATACTTTGTTTTGTTTGTTATTCTTTGTAGTTTGAAATGTGTCCTATTTCAAACCATGTATTAATTTTTTCTTATGCTTTTTCATGACAAAATCTCTCGTGTTTGTTCCTGTTTTACCATTTAACATGTCTTCAAAATCTTTTTGTTTTAGTTTGCACTTCTGCAATCCCTTACTCCTTATTTTTTCTCTTATTTCGTTTTTTTAAGTCAATTGTCAAACAATAGTATAACTTAGGAGCAATGTAAATCGCCATTATTATTTTTGCATCTCGTTTATAGTCATTAGCAATGTCACCCAGTTTAGTACCATTAAAGTTGGGAATTAATTGCTTCTGATCGGCCATAACCTGTAAACTGTCCGTGTCCGTGTAGTAAAAGTCTTTCTTTTTTTTCTTGTCCCTGGTTTAGGGACATAAGACGATCGCACATTATTTTATGGCTATAAGCAAGTACAAAGGCTCCTAAATATGCAGACTTGCTTACTGTGGATTCGTGGTATAGCAATTTTCGTGGATTTTGTGGGAACAGGTAAACCACGAAATCAAGTATTCGACGAAAAACACATTTTTGGTTACTTTGTTGAGAGAAAACAATAAAACCACGAAATTAAGTACCGTCGAGACTACATATTGTTTTAGGAAAAACGAAAATTGGTTTCCACCAAAATAATGAATCCACAGTTTTTTCAATCGCATCTTTTTCGTAAAGACCAGTAACGAAGTAATCACGATCAAACTTCCAAAACTCATTATTGTCTTTTATTGCTTTTGTGTAGTGAACGACAGGTCGTTGTATCGTTTGCCATATAACCCGTTCATAAGTGAATTAACTAACAAGTCCTGTGCTGTTCCTTTTTCACTATTTTTTTTTCATTTCAAAAAAGCGGTTAATGTAGGCATCAAAGATCTTGATTGTTTCTTCCGGGTAATAAGCATCTACCACATCTAATTCATGCCCGTACTTTTTCATCTGATCTATGTCTACTGACGTATGCCAACCTTCAGCGTCATTTAAGTCCCAAAATGTATGTCCTTTTGCATTCTTTCTTGCTACTACCGGGTGGAGAAGCCTCTTATTTGTCACGTACCGTACCTTGTATATTCCCATTTTACTCTTCATTCTAGGTCCTCTGCACCCGCCTCCACTGGAGGTACCTCCTTCAGCCGGAGGTAATTATTTTCGATCACTAACTGGGTAACATGCTAGTTGGGTATAAACTGCGTCGGCGTTAATTAGGTAGTCGGCCGACGTACCCTACTTCTCCATTTTTTACTTTTTCTTACTGGTTTGATATAAACTCCCTCTATGAGGGTAACACCAACCACCGTAGATGCTCTTTCATATGTTTGCTTCCATTTCAGTGGTAGAAGATAAGTCTACCATAACACCTTTTGGAATGTACTAATTCCATATATTAAAACCCAACGAGGAGGTAGAAATAAAGTGGCTTATATCCCGGTTAAAGTTAGCTAAACACTCTTTGTTTAATTTATCATATATCTCCTTTACACCTATATATAGAAGACATCAGATTGAAGGTATTTAAGACACTCCTTCTTCATCCTCTCATCCACCTCTTCACGACGACATGCGTTCGTGGTCGAAGTTAACTTCACGCCCAAAGTCCGCTAAAACCTGCCGTAGACCACCACCTAAATGTTTCCAAAGGTCAAAGCATTTGAACCTTGGAGCTTCTGTCCCTCCCCCACTGGGGCTGTGTCTAGTTTAATTAGGCTTCTGTTATTTAACACCAAGTCTTTTGGTATTGCATTGTATTCCAAGTTTATTTAAGCTTTTAAATATGGAATAATGGTCAAAGATACTTCCATTGAATGCGTTAAGAATGTAGATTTTTTTTACCTCCGTTGGACGCGGACCGGAGATCCTATGTACTGGACGAAGTCATCTTCACATGAATCACCAGCACTGTATTGAAACTCCTCAGCCTTTGGTCTATTTAGTTCAATAAAACCTAAAACATACGGTACATATATTTCCATGTCGTCTTTAGTTTGTATGTAAGTTTCAATCGTTAGTTCTTATTTCCTTTACTATATTTAGGGTTCTTATTAGATATTTTCTTCCGTCTTTTTTGTCTATGTCGTTTATTTTTGCTCTGCGATAACCAACACAATTAATATTACATGTGTGTGTATTTGTGTACTAGCTGTCTCAATTATCACACTTGTTTGCAGGACAGTTATGACGTTTTATATACCATTTACCATATTTATCACACTGTTTTGCAAAACAGGTGGGGATACCACTATACTTTTTCTACACTGTCTACGATTTTTTACCTTTTGTTTTTCTATTAGCGTGTAGTGACCTTAAACTAATTCTATGGTATATCCAATCAAGGTACCGTCTCAAAAGCCGTTTTACTTTGGTTCAAAGTGTTATTTTGTTTCATAACAAATTAAACTTACATTTACTCCTGGGTGATTAGAAAGCCAAGACTCCAATATTATTTTTGCTATTGGAAATGGGATAGGTGACTTGGGAGGTAAATTGTATTGTTTTCGTACTCCGTCGCGGACAGTAATCGTGTATTTGGAACTATCAGATATAAGCAATTCTAAACACTTAAAAAACAATTATTGTTCGTCGACCGTGGGTATATTCTTCGCACTCCGTCCGCTATCCTTTCAACCTTGTAGTGTTTGCCTTGTTGACATCCTCCGGACGGGGATTTAGCTATATGCACTGTAATTTTAATTATTTCATACAAGTAATCCTTGTTGGGTGCAAGGTATTGGTCGAGCTATAATTGTTAAAGGTCTCTAAACCTATTAGTTCCCTGATTTGAAAGTCATCCATTTTCTTACTAATTGTATTTCTGTGCTGTGGGCCTTCCGCACGGTATGCAAATGATACAAGTACTTTTGCATCATTAATTACACCCGTCCTAAGGGCATAAATAAAACGGGATGAGATTCGGGTCATAACTGGAGCGATATTAGTACTAGCTAGTGGTTCACCTTCAAATTGAGGATAATTGATAAAGTAGGTTCTTATGTCATTTTTTTCACGATAAGGAAAAATCATGATTCGTAATTTTCATGTTTTTCTTTTTATAAATTTTTCTTTTTGTTTAAACGAAAAAAATAGTGTAAAAATTTGATTTATTTGTCTTTACTTCGGTGGAAGCAAAACTTTTAGCTTGTTTTTATGTTTTTTGCTGTTTGGATGCGAGTATTTCGACGATGGACAGAGTACTTTTTTTGCATACATCACAATACCGTTTGTAACTATTGTACCATTTCTTGTATCCGTCTCTATTAACCTGTTTAACTTCTTCAGGGGTATGATACTTTCTGGGTCTTCAAATCTTTTATTTTTGTTCTATAATTACTTTAAAGTAAATGTAAAAACTGTATGAACTTGATTTAGCTAAACTATTTTACCTTGCACATCGGTGATGTAAATTTTAATTTTGTCTATTACGTTTTTATTTACGTCACAATAAGCAACATCTGCAGGTTCACGTTCAAACGGGTATGAACGGGATAAGTTGACTGTAGAAAAAACATAAATGGTATTTGTGTTTTGACCGCCTACACGTGAGTTAGAGATTAGGTCAGAGTTGATGTGTTTTGTGTCCACTGAGTTGGTAATATCAGGTGCCTTAGTCGCGTATTCAGTTTCTTTTCCCATTTTCTTTTCAAAACCTATCAAGTCGGCAAACTTGCCTTTGTTTAAGTCTAATTCAACTCCGTTGTTTAGTGTCAACAAGACCTTAAAATTTGTTAGATCAAATTGTGGGCTTGGGTCAACTTGGGTCAACTCCGCAATATACGTGTCAAGGTGTTCATAACTGTAAGACCCGGCACTAAACTTCATTTCTTTCAACTCGTTTCATACCTTGTATGATGTGATGGTTTTGTTTTTATACTGTTTACTTACATTGTACCAACTGTATGTCATGGAATCAATACAAGATAAGCCGAAAACATATTTTGCTTATGTCAATGTTCTATAGGTGGATCCAAACGGGTTGTGAAATTAGAGGGGTATTATTACTGTCTTGTTGTCTGTATCATAACTTGATAAAATTATTTTTTGATTCATTTTTAAAAACATGAAAAAAGTTTATAATCAAAGTTAAGGCGGATATGTTTTAGTTGAGCCGATAACAAGAGAACTGTAAACCCAAGGAGGTGAAGGTTGGTTTGATGTATTTAGCAAGATTCGAAGTAAAATCGAAAGTAAAGTAGCAACTGAGAGTTAAAAAAATAACAACTGAAGCAGCTAAAATAGTGGCAACTTCTGTTTTGGATTCTGGACAAAAAGTTGGTAAGAAGGCAGTTGAAAAAATTACCTACATCTCCAAACCTAAACCCAAACCTGATCCTAAACCTGACCCTGAGCCTTCGACGGGACCAAAGGTCCAGTTGAACTCAACCCTAAAGCCATATCTGGTTTGGTTATGAAAGAAATCATGAAACCAAGCTCAATACTGCCGCAGAACTATAAGTTATACTCGGTATAGGTAAAGTTAATAAAATAATTCAAAGATTGCTTCAGTAAGACAAAAAAAATATTAATAATCAGTTTAAATCATATCCACTATTTTTATCACTCTTAAACCTTCCTTATATTTGTAATAAATATACTCATATGCATTATAAGCTCGATCCTATTGTGTATGTTGTATTCTTCTAGGTATTAACCATCCAATTTCGTTAGTTTTTCAATCAACTTCCTTAACACATCCAGTAAGGAACCAGTTGCACCGTGCTTCAAGTTTTTCTTTTATTTCTTGACCCATTAAATGCATAATTCCAGTGTCTTTGTTAAAATACATTAATTGATGGCGGGGGCAGAGCTCCAATTAAAGAAATGGGTAAACAATCATAGTTTAAATATTTATAATCCGTGACACATTCCTGAAATTCTGGATTAACCTTCCACTGGAAGATCGAGCCAGTTAACTGGAAGATTTAGTCATCCATATTTTTATTGGATAATTTTTTTGTTTAAATAAAAAAATTAGTGAATACGTATTTCTGTTTCAATAACATTTAATGAATCTGAGAAAGACCCGAGAAAATGTTTACCTGGATAAACAAAATATTTTATCTCCTAAATTAACGTCTAACATGTATCTTTGTTTCTGTTTCTGTTGAATCATTTTAACTCTTTTTCTGCAGCAATTAATTCGGTGCTTGATGCGGGTGTGTTTCTTTTTTGTACAACGAGAAATGCACATCTTTGTAAGTTGTAGAAGTTAACATAATTTTTGCGGTAATACTAACCCTAACTTTTTTCTTAAAGTTAAGCCATTGTTGAAACCCTTTATTAGAATATTCAATTCGACCGAGTATTTCATATGCGTTGCTATTAGGTTTTGATGGTTGTCCAAAAGGAATGGCTGTAGCAGTGTGTTTAATAGAATAAGACGATCTTCCACACAAACCACACAAACCACCCAGTGAGTAAGTGTAGGCTTTGCTTACTTTGTTTGCAGTTGGTGGATCAACAAACACATGGGAAATGGTGTCGGTGAGTTAATACGAAGTCAATATAATCATGAAGATCATCCTGGTTTTTAAAAGTGGCATCATATGTAAATGCATTGTCTTCTACAATCAAGGCATCTGAACGTCGCTTATTCCAAGATAAAACATCCGAATCATGATCCCTACTAAAATCATCCCAAGTATATAATTCTAAACATGATGAATTATATTTATTTCTTCCGATAAGATTTATAGTTATACCTTTTTCAAATAAAATCATGGTTCCTTGTTCAGTAAACACTTTTCAAATTGTAAAATCACTCTCACCCTTATAAATATGCCTTTCGGCAAATTATTTATTCCAATACCTTTTCTGTTTACACACATACCCTCATGAAATATTTGAATATCCGATAAAATATCTCCATACAATTTTTCGAGTATTTCCCGAAGTTGATAAAACGAGATGTCCTTTACATATTCTTTTTTCATAACTTCTGTATGCTTGTCTATTATTAAAAAAACTGATACAATGCGGTACTCATTTCTCCAACATTCGTTATTACTAGTCTATTTTTTCTTGATTGATACAGTATTTTGTTAAAAACTCAGTTTAATTTTTGTTGGAGCAGTTACGGTTTCAACATGAAAGAAAGTTATTTTCTCATTAGCCGGGG